>JBBPCZ010160218.1:0-17663 GCA_037974445.1 Brycinus macrolepidotus
TTCAGACCACCTTTTTGGTTGCAAAAAGGACCGGACAGAAAAAAAAAAAAAAAAAAAAAAAAAAACAAAGTTGGAAGCATGGTGTTGTCCAAAATGTCTTGGTATGCTAAAGCATTAAGATTGCTCTCACTGTACGTGGCCTAGCCCAAACCCTAAAAAATAGGTGTGTCCCAATACTTTGGTCCCTACAGTAAATGTAACATTCTGTGTAAAGAAATTGAGTTGGGAAAGAATTTTGTCAGCCTCAAACTAGACAAAAAACATAATGCTGTGTGACGATGGGTTGGACTCAGATTGAAAATTCTCAAGCTGTATTTGGATTCAGACCAAAATTTCAGGCTCAGTTAAGGCTCTAAAACACATATAGACGTGCTTCCCAGGCAAGAACACCTGAGTACCAGTGTATTCGATTAGCTAGTTAATGTTACCTAACAACTGCGTTCCATGATTGACGTTAGAACCCAGAGCCCACTTCTGATAGACTACTAGCTCTAGCCAAGCCTGGATTCTTAAATTATAGGTGCCTGGCCACAAATGTTTGGTGTGTAGCCACCTTTTGTTATTTTTTAAAGAAAATACATTGGAATATTGCACTGATACCAAAAAAACTGTTAGCTTGACTGACAGTGGAACTGTTTGTAATTGGTGGAAATTAAGCAGATTTTCAGAAATAATGCTGATTGTCCAGAATACAAAAAAGCGAATTTCTATAGCAAAGTTTATACAGCGAGTAAAGACTGTGGGATAATCATGGCCTGACAATAGGTAATCAGCTATTAACACTTTTAATTACACCGTTGATAACATTATGTGCTATAAAAAAATGGAAGGAATGGGTCAGAGAAAAGTGTATTTATATAATTTTACCATTTAATTTCCTTCTTACTTTTTGCAGTAGAGACAGGCTAATGAACTAGAGGTCTATGACACCCAGAATCTTTTGCTTTTTTAAAAGAAGTGTTTTAGTTTCATTAGTCTCATAGATCTACTGTAATATGATCCTGTACGATAAATTAATTGTATCTAATTCTGTAGTACTGACATAAAATGTACCGTAATCAAAAATTGCAAAGGCAATATCATTATAAAATGGTAACAGCAATAGAGGCATACATTTAAGACACTGGGTCAACTTTCTCATCTCTAAGATAAATGTGTTTTTTTTTTATTCTGCTTTGCCTACATGGAGAACATACGTTCATAGAAGGACCTCTGAAGATTCATTAAAAGTTCTCTAAAGTAAATGAACAGCTTCTGCCCCGGGGATGCAGTGAGCCCCAGATCCAGGAGCCTGTGAACCTCATTAAAAACTGTGACATCGCAACAAGATTAAAAGTGCCATAGAACTGCTTCTACCATGACATCACCAGTGAAGAATAAAGTCACAGTAAAAGCCTCACCAGAGTTTGAGTGGCATAGATAATTTTATTTCATTTTATTCTTAACGTATTTCTTCTGTCCTCCTTTTTTTTTTTTTTCCCCTGCTCGGCTTCATACGTCTGTACCTGTAGGATTATGGTCCATCCTCCTGGGGTTAATTTAGCAGTAGGGGCTAAGGATAACAATTTCCTAAATGTCAGCATGGCAATAAACCTCATTTTCTGAACTTTGAACAATTAGATTTAACTGCTCCCCTTCAGCCTGCTCTGTGGGAATAGCATTGTCTTATCTTAACTTAACCTGTAAATATGCCCTTCTTTTTCCCATCGACTGCTATTAGCAAGCCCACTTTCGTCAAAGGCATCTCCATCTCTCATTTCTGTTAGGCTTTTCACTCCACATTTCTTTCCTACAACACCATTTACACGCAAACACAAAAAGTCAATAAACGCTGTGAGAGAGAAATCAGAATGCACATCTGAGTGAAAAAAACATAGGTGCAATATTGATGAGTCTAAAGGTCAGAGGAAGGCAGTGGACTCTTTTTCTTTTGCAGGTCACAGATTAGTTGCATGCCAACATTGGCTGAACCTGTTAACCTGTTGAATGGGCCTGTATAGGCTGGCAGCTAACATGGTTATTTGACTATTCACGTCTTAAGAAAAATTAGAACTGGTTAAAATAGGGCTGATGTAACTCAGGCCTGAACTGATTCACCCAGCCTGCCTGTGATTCAGTGTTGTGTGTATTTCATGTAGTGAAATGCCCTCTACAACCATTCACCCTTTTTTTTAAGATTATGACATCAGGCTCCACCTCCCTATAGTCTGCAGTCTGAAGTAAGGCAGGAAAGGTATGGTTCTAACCTTCAGCCATTGTAAAACACTGCACATAGAAATGGTTATACAATTTTTGATGTCATTACATGAAAGTGTTTAATGCTTTCATTGCAAAATGTTTTGATTTGCTTAAGAAGCCTTTATTTGTATGGTTCCTATGACTGCATGAATGCTCATTTCTATTAGCATCATTATGGAGTTTGTAGTAAAAAGTAAAGTAAAGTGGCCCCTTATAGTCACGCGTGAACACACCAAACCACAGCACACAGTGTGAACAATGTGAAATTCTTTCTCTGCATTTAATCCATTCACCAAGTGAAGCAGTGAGCTGCCACCAACGGGGGTGCTCGGGGAGCAGTGTGTGGGGATAGTACCTTACTCAGGAGTACCTCAGTGGTGCCACTGGCAGTCCTGGGATTCAAGTCCACGGCCTTCTGATCGCAGGGGCAACTCCTTAACCACCAGGCCTCCGGTTAGTGACAACATTGAAGCGTTTTAAGTACAACCAGCAGTTATCTAGACTGTTCATTTCACTGTTTCTCATAGGTGTAATTGTTTTAATTGTTTTATTATTATTATTATTATTATTATTATTATTATTATTAGTAGTAGTAGTAGTAGTAGTAGTAGTAGTAGTAATAGTAGTATTGCTGAATTTGGCGCCTCTTCTCCTTCGACAATTTTTGAAATATGAGCATGGTTCCAATGTCAAAATGTCCATTATATCCCCTGCAGCGTGCCTGTATATAAGTTTTTGATCAGCTGACCATTTAAGAAAAGTATATATCAGAGAGAGAGTCTGTGATGTCATGGATATGGCGGCTGCAGTGCATCAAAAAGCGAAGAAACACAAACACGAAGAAACAAACACGGAGCAAAACACACAGCAGACTCATAAACAGACTTCAAGACACTAAAGCTCAGATAAGCTGTAAAAAAAAGACGAGTGTCACTGTTTGTAGTGGTTGAATTAAAAATAATCAGGCTGTGAATGCAGCTATGGGTTCAGGCGTCCTTAACCATTAATGGCTTGGTAAGAGCTGGCGAGTTCATGCCCCCCAATGGTACAGCAGTAGAGTGCTGGCATCTGAATCAGAGATAGCGAGTTACAGCAACCACGCACTCACACTTCGCATTTCCTCGTGGAAATGCATCTAGTCATTTTTGTTATTGTCGAACTGGAAACGGATGTGTGGTACTGGACTACACCTCTGAGGGTGCAGCAAGAAGATCCTGGGTCTGATTCTCAGTGGAGAATCAGGGAGTTTTCTGTGTGGAGATTCTTCATGTTCTTCCCATGTTTCTACCAGAAACTCCTGTGTCTGTGCCCCTTGTTAGGATAACCAGCTCAGAAAAAGGATGAATGGAAAGATTATGCATTTATGCACGAATGTAACATAATGTGATATATTTCCCTTACCACCAAAAAAAAAAAAAAAAAGAAAAATGAAAAAGAGATCTCCTTAATACCTATACCTAGACAACAATGAGGTCAGATGAAAAAAAATATAGGATTTGTTTCCCACTCACAGAGCAATCAGCATATGTCCCCTCCTGAGTTTTAGCAGAGATCTCAGTAAGGTCAAACTGTGCTCTGATTTGCCACACTAGTAATGCTCATGTTCATCCGCAGCTAAACTCCAATCTCTCCATTATCACATATAGCTATTTTCTTTCATATGGAGTTTTAGAATCTTCATCAAAGAGCAACAAAATGTTCCTTTAGGAAATGTCGCTTCCAACAAACAAGTTGAAAAGCAGAGAGGTGTAGTTGAACAGAGGAGGAGGCACAAGCATTTTAAAAAGGAAGGCTGCCACTTTTCAGCACTTACAGCGAGGGGTGTTCAGGATAAGGCCACAGGCTTTCTAACCGAAAAGTGCTCAAATGGCTTCATGGCAGAGAAGCGTGATCTCTTCTGTAAAAGCTCCAACAGTTACAATGCTGAAAAAAAACCTTAGAAAATGCAAAAATAAGTAGGTTATGGGGAACTTAGCACATAACCATAGCACATAACATGTGACTTACATATGAGTAAAGATGTAATTTTATCAATAAAGCGAAACTTATGTGAGGAAATTAAGGAAATGACATCCTTATGTACAAGGATGTCATCTTTCTTTATATTTTATATTATTATTAAAAGTAATAATAATATTAGTGTTATTTACTGTATATTTTGTATAATTTATATGTGTGGGTATGTATTATATGTAATTCATGTGATGATTTTCATCTGGGCTCTGATTCAACTGATTGATTGATTGATTGATTGAGCAGTTTATGTATAAAAGTCAAATTGATAACTTTTTTTTATCACTTGCAATTGGTAAAAAGTCAGTGGAAGTCTAAAAGTTGTTTTGTAGCTGGGAACCTGCCCAAATAAGGTCTCTGGGCCAAAGACCTGTTTTACACAAATAACCTCTGCATAACATGAATGAAGCAGCAGTGTGACCTCCACAGCTTACATACATTAGAATGGTACAGCAGGTTTATAATTTGTCACTGCTTAAAAATGTATTCATATGAAGTTACATTTTACTTTTATCACTATTTTGAGTCAGTGTATGTAGTATGAAATTTTAATTAGTATTTTGTTTGATAATGACTGTGGTTTTCATTGATTTCTTCACTGTATTTAGGCTCAAGACAGTGTCACTTCATTTGTGAATGCTGACTTGTCAACCTGAAAGCTAAAATAAGCATCACCTGCCATGCAGAGGTTGTATGAATTATTACATACTGAGCAGGACTTGTCTTGTTTTATCACGTGTATTATTTCATTTATCTTCTTATGTTCCTGATTTTTATGTGATTTATATTGAAAACGGATTATGGTTGAGGTGAGGAAGTGACCCGTTACACCAATCCTCAGGAAGTTTCATTGAGTTCCTAGCTAGTGGGAGATATGTAGGACAGGTATATTAACCTGTGTTAGGATTTCAAACTCAGACCCTTTATGTAGGGAGACAGATTATTGAGCCTCCATGCTTTTTAGACCAGATGAGGGAAACCTCTTCTCTTTATTTAAATAGATTACTGAACCCAAGCTAGAAAGGAGAATGTCCACCACAACGCATGCTACAGACTAACTCACCAGGTCTACTTCACACACTTACCACAATCAGCTACATTTGCTTTTATCGGTGGGCTATTTTGGTGAGGTCATACAATGCCAGTTAAATGTGCAAGAGCGTTAGCCTGCATGAAGCATATGTGTTGCATTATTTTTATCCTGACTACTTAACAACCTCATCATTAAAAACAATGACAATAGAAAGTGTTATTTACTTTTACCATAGGAAAAGATAGTTAAGACATTGGATTTGTCCAGTTGCTAAAGAATCGGAATCAGAATCAGAAAGCTTTATTGATCCCGGATGAAACTGCTTAGTACCAAAGTACCAAAGTAGCAAATGATAACGTTACCTTAAAGTAAGGGTGGCAATATGGAACTACATCCATTTCATCGAGTGTCAGGTGGTGGTGGCCTAGTGGGTAGGATACTTGCCTCTGGGCCAAGAGGTCATGGGTTCGAACCTTCAGCATACCACCATTGGGTTCCTGAGCAAGACCCTTAACCCCAAGTTGCTCCAGGGAGACTGCCCCCTGTAGTTAGGGAATAGAAGTCGCTTTGGATAAAAGCGTCTGCTAAATGCCATAAATGTGTGGTTGCTAGTGCTTGGAGACACCCAAACATCGTTTTTATGGGCCAAATAAAGTTACAAGAACTGGCTTAGAACCAGCATTCTTCTGATTCTGATGCTCTGTCACTGAACCACCGAGGGGGTCTTCATTCCTTGCCTCTTACCAAGTCATTCATGATTAAGGATGGCTGAATGCATAGCTGTGTTCACGGGCTGATTATTTTTAATTAAACCACAACAGACCGTGACACATGTCTTTTTTATAACTGACCTGAGCTTTAATGTCTTGGAGTCTGTTTATGAGTCTGCTGTGTGTTTTGTTCCGTGGTTGTTTCTCCGCATTTGTGTTTTTCCGCATTTCGTCTCCTTCCAGGCACCTTAGCCGTGACATCCCAGAATCTCTCCAACACACATTTTAAAGGTGACTCGACTGTTCGCCCTCCCTAACACGCTATAATATTTTGAAACGTGCTGGTAGAGTCACTTTTGAAAATTGCTATTAAAAACTCTGGGTACCATAAGATACACTGAACATATCACACACCTGTACTGCACAAAGTCAAATGAGATAGAAATTGCTCAGCATTTGCACTTTTTAAGTGCATATTACAATAATTATGATATTTTGGCCACTTCTATTCTAAGGGTCTATTTCTCCTACCCTGTAACACCCTGGCAGCCCTCTTGGTAGATGGAGTCTGATCTTTTTTATAGGAATATGATCCTGATGCTAGCTGATTTGACCACATTTTTACAAGACTGACTGTACAGGTGATTTAAAACAGCAGCAGCGCTGAAAGAAGGGAACTACACAATTTTATCGACTGGGCAGTTTAGCAGCAGGGAATTCGAAGAGAACCCCCACCTCTCCACCCGCTCAAATTGATCCTTAAAGAAAAATTCTCAAATTCTGAGTGATGCTT
Organism: Brycinus macrolepidotus; assembly: GCA_037974445.1. NCBI lineage: Eukaryota > Metazoa > Chordata > Actinopteri > Characiformes > Alestidae > Brycinus > Brycinus macrolepidotus. Next base: position 6,788 of record JBBPCZ010160218.1, read on the forward strand.
CACTTGCTTGACTGAGTTTTCACATGATTTAGAGAGTAATTTTTTTTCTCCCTTGCTCTTCATAAAAGGCACTAGAAAGTATGTGGTCCACTTTAGCTCCAAAATAGACAAATAACCTTGTTTATTTTGGGAATAAAAGTATGAGTGAGGTTTTTTTTTTTTTTTTTTTTTTTTCTTCAGGCTTTAACCAAACCAGTTCTGTCTTTCTTCAGCAATGTATTATTAGAGACATTTTTTATTTATCCTCACCTCACTATTGCTTATATCTCTTCACCGTTCAGTTTGTGCTGCCTCCTTGAAATCCACAGGCATGCAGTAATGTCCTGTGAACATTGCTTATTTTCGTAGTCGAGTCAGTTTCTGTCCCCTCATCTAAGTAGTGCGTCTATCCGCAGAGTGCAGATCCTTGGTGTTTTTTGAGCTCTGGATGGGGGAGGTCTTGACACGAATCTGGCCTTCGCTCTGTCTCCGCCCACTTGCTAATCTAAGCCACTGCAGGAAAAATTGATTTGGAGGACTGGCTTAGAGACTAGAGAGAGAAAGAGTAAGAGAAAGAAAGAGAGAGAGAGAGAGAGAGAGAGAGAGAGAGGCAGAGGCCTCTTTCTTAGTGTTACAGAAGCCTGGAGGTTCTTTGCTGGGTGAGGGCGACAGCTCATTAAGCTCCATCAGCCTTTAGCCTCCTCCTTATGAGGAGAGCGTCTGACCCAGCAACTGCCCAGTCCTGCTGCCAGAGGAGAGAAGAGCATCTTCCTCTGTTGTTCACTCACAACAGTGGAAAGAGGATAATGAATGCAGCTTTAGCATCTACTGCTGAACCACTGCTGGTTCGGCTGCTTTACTTGGCATGTAATTGCTAGGAAGAGACAAGTGAGAGCCTTCACAGTTCTCTGTCTTTTTTTTTTTCCTCTTCCTGACATATTGCATTTTAATGTGTCTTTCTTGCTGCACATGGCTTCATAAGTGCATGCAGATGGCTTGCATATATGTTTGGTAGTAACAAGATGCAAAAAACTTGTTTTGTTATGTCTTCTGCTCTGAAGGGAATGACAGTTTGACCAAGTCCAGCGCATTTGTGCAGTGAGTCTGTGTTGTGTTGGTCAGTAGTTCCAGCTGCTGTGGTGGATCAGAGACAGTGTGGGCAGCCAACAGCATGCCAGTCCAAATGTGAGTCACTCAGGAGGGAAGCCATGTTGCTACCTCTGAAGGGCGTAAGGGGGATGACGGCTTTTTTCACTTCTTAGGGATTGGATTAATGCATTTGACTGACAAAGAGGCAAACATGAGATTGTCGATTTGAGATAACAGACGAGTATCAGTCCATTTTAACATCGTTAAAGGGTGTGTGGTTTTCCATCAGGAGATGCTAAATTGCCCCTTGATGTGACTGTGTGAGTGTGTTTGTCTGCCCTGTGATGGACCGGTGACCTATCCAGGGTGTTTCTTCACATTTTGCCCTATAAGTGCTAGGATAGGCTCCAGCAACCAACCCGCCGGATAACCCTGGTTAGGATAAGCTGCCTAGATAATGAACAAATAGAATGGTCCGTCTGAATGGGCCTTCCTTCATATGCTTTGTAAATTTCAATAAATCAACTAACTGAATTAAAAAAAACGTGAATCAGTCAAGTAGTTACTTAATAAAAGTAAGCTCGTTTCAAGCTTAAGTCACTAAAACTTTAAACAAGATGTATTGTATGAAGTAACTTTACTTGATTGATTCAAGGCATTGAGTTTGCATGGTGCATGTTAACTAAATGCTGTATATGAAGGATGGCCTATTCAGAGGTCAGTGCAACCTAAGCACTGGCAACAAAGGTGCCAAACGGTGGCATCAAAATGGCATCAAAGCTAATGAAAGTTGAACTTGAAGCAAAGTCAGAGAATTTGTAATGCACTTCACTCAACCAATAAGCTGACTGTTCACCAGCCAGTAAACTCAGTAACGTTAGCATCCAGCTGCCTGGAGCCTTTTTGTTGTAGAAAAACAGGAGAAATTGTCAGTTTCTGTTGAATTTTAAATGTAATACTTTCTTCCAGCTTTTAACATTAAAGTAAATTGACCACGTAAATGGCTAGCGATTTAGCTTCATTCACCCTCTGGTGTTTTGTCGTCTTGTTTTTGGTATAATCGGAGGAACAGGAAGGGGTCAGGCTATTGATAAACTGTCTCTAGCACAGAAGTTCTTAGGTCTCTGCCACAAAGTCCAGAATTCCCACTAATGTAGATGTTTATTTGCAAAATGTCGCTGTAAAAAAGCTAGAGAGCCCAACCATTTATTTACTCAGTGTGGTCTTGCACACGTACCCTAATGCCAAATTGCCATCCTCAAGGAAGTTCACGGAAGCAGCTATACATATAAAGTACTGCATTGAGGCTCTTTCACTGACCATGGTGCAATTCAATGGAAATTCTAGTGCAATCTGGTGGAAACCTTACCACATAGAAAGTGCTTTTCTATGGCCCTGCATTCACGGACAAGGTGGCAGATGTTCTGTATGGTGCCTATCCATTCTGTTCCGACAGAACACGCTGGCTGTTTAAAACGGCAAATGACCTCCAGATTCTTTTCACCTGAGTAAAAAGAGCTTAATTAAGTCTGTCAGATGCAAAACACCAATTAACACATATTGTGCGTGCATATAGAATTATCAAATTTTCTTTCCTCTGGTGAGCAGGCAATGACATATTTGTCAGATATTTAATTAAACCATTTCGTTGTGTGAGCATTCTGTTGAGTGAGTCAGTTTAACCAGCCTAAAAAGCCTTGGAACATTGATTGTGACTTATCTTTCAGATTCCCCTTACTGGGACTGCATTGTGTCTTAAAGAACTTATAAACCATGGAAACCACATTTTACTCTTTTTTTGTTGTTTAATAAAAGACTTTAATGTAACCTTGTTTCTAAACGTACTGTTTAATTCCCACATCATACCGTTCCAATATCTCAACCAAGCAATATCTTAAAAAAATGTTTCTGTGATGTCACAGCAATCAGAACATTTACATATGCCTATACAGTCTACTGTAGTTTAGCCCTGCCCATTCATGCTAAAGCACATTTACGGCATTTAGCAGACGCTTTTATCCAAAGTGACTTCCTTTCCCTAACTATAGGGAACAGTCTCCCTGGAGCAACTTGGGGTTAAGGGTCTTGCTCAGGAACCCAGTGGTGGTACGCTGAAGATAGGATTTGAACCCATGACCTCTTGGGCCAGAGGCAAGTATCCTACCCACTAGGCCACCACCACCCCACTAGGCATGTTTAAACAGTCTACAGGATTTTAGCCTTTCCCATTTATGCTAAAGAGTGTCTGAGCCTAAACTGCTTTTCAAAGGAGGCACAATATAGGGCAGCAAGTTAGAACAGAGTTCATTTACATACACAATATGGACAAAAGTATTGGGACTCCTGACCATTACACTAACAGGGAGTTGAATGACATTGCAAGGCCTGGCTCGCAATCTCTGTTCCAGTTCATCACAAAGGTGTTGGATGGGGTTGAGGTCAGTGCTCTGTGCAAGCCAGTCAAGTTCTTCCACTCATCCAGCCATGTCTTTATGGAAGCATGACATTGTACCAAATGTCTTGGTATGCTGAAGTATTAAAATTACCCTTCACTGGAAGTAAGGGGCCTAGCCCAAACCTTGAAAAACAGGTGTGTCCCAGTACTTTTGTCCATATAGTATATATATCTGTCTTAAAGGCACTGTGAAAAACAACGTCATTAATTCTAAGGAATGGGGAAAGGTTGGAGGATGGTCATGTAGAAATTAATGGTTTTTCTTTGAGGCCCTTTGGTGTACAAGAGATCTCTTAATGTCTGTCCTGCCACTGGTATACTGCAGTATTTTGAATGTCTTCCTAAATGACGAGACATAAATTTTTTTTTTTTTAACAGATTGTGGTGTAAATCATACCTAAGATATTTTTTTCTTGTTTTTTTTTTTTTTTTTTTTCTCAGGTGTGAAGTCACGAACGTCATCCCGGTTGTCCTGTCAGCCTTGAGGTGTGCTGTTGCTGGTGTGTTGAACTGTGTAAAATGGAGGTGCTGACAGATGCAGGTGTGTGTGTGTGTGAGTGAGAGAGAGAGAGAGAGAGAAAGGGACTGTGTTAAATGGGGGTGAGCTGAAGTTCCTCTCGTGTGGAGTGGATGGAGAGGATGTTAGTACGATATCCAACATGCAGTGGGGTGGCTATTGTTCGATTTTAGCCCCTGTCACAATTTTAGACACACACACACAAACACACACACACACACATGCATATACACAATATGGACAAAAGTATTGGGACACCAGATCATTACACCAACAGGGGCTTTAATGACATTGCATTCAAATACATAGACTTTAATATGGAGTTGGTCCCCCCCTTTGCAGCTGTAACAGCTTACACCCTTCTTGGAAGGCTTTCCACAAGATTTTGTTTCTGGGGGAATTTGTAACCATTCATTCTGTAAAGCATTTATGAGGTCAGACACTGATGTTGGACAAGAAGGCCTAACTTTTATTTACAATATTTATTTATTTACATCTGATTTATTTAATAATAAGGCTGATGTCATTATTACACATAGACCCCTTGAAAAACCCATTCATTCTGTAGACCATTTATGAGGTCAGGGACTGATGTTGGAAGAGAAAGGCCTGGCTCGCAATTTCCGTTCCAGTTCGTCCCAAAGGTGTTGGATGGGGCTGAGGTCAGGGCTCTGTCCGGGCCAGTCAAGTTCTTCCACACCGAACTCATCCAACCACGTCTTTATGGACCTTGCTTGGTGCACTGGGGCACAGCCATGCTGGAATAGAAAAGGTTCTTCCCCAAACTGTGTCCACAAAGTTGGAAGCATGGCGTTGTCTAAAATGCTGGAGCATTAAGATTGCCCTTCACTGGAACTAAGGGGCCTAATCCAAACCATGAAAAATAGGTGTGTCCCATTACTTTTGTCCATAATGTAATGGTTTGTGTAAAGAAACTGAGATTTAGGATCAATCAGACTATCAGCATTAGAACAGTGCTATATGGAAAGCTTATACAGATGAAAGACACTGTTCAAAGGCATTCAATTCAAAAGAATTGTTCAAAAGTAGAGTAGAGGTGAAGTACTCTATACCTCTACCCAGTTGATAGTGTAGTAATAAACACTCCATAAGCTATTACTGGAATTCATGGTTGAGACCACATCCTCACACATGCTATTGGTACACATCCACTCGCTGGCCACTTTTTGGAAACATCAACCATCAACTTTACAACAAGAAACTGCAGCCCATCTGTTGATGCTGTGTTGGCTAACCTCTAGCCCCTGGATCACTCTCAACATAGCAATCACATTGACGTGTGTAAAATCCCCAGCAACCCTGCTGTGTCTGATGCACTCGTACCATTACTCTACACATTATCATGCCACTACTTTGACAGTGTGACTTCTGTGTTGAGAATGGTCCACCACATCAATAATACCAGGTCAACAGGTTACCAGAACCTGTTCAGCAATGAACGGAAAAGGGATGACTGACAGGTTGTGCATGGCAACAGATGATGATGGGGAGGTACGAGGCAGGAGTTTCTAATATTGTGGCCACTGAGTGGAAGTACAAGGTAGGTGGTTTATTAAAGTGGTATCTACATGGACATTCAAGGCATTTCTAATAAAGTGATCACTGAGTAAAATATGGGAGCTTCTGATAATGTAGCCAGTGAGTGGAAGTACAAGGTAGATATTTTAATAAAGTGGCCACTGAGCCAAAATACCAGGTGAGTTCCAGATCAAGTGGCCACTGAGTGCAAGTAAAAAGTTAGAGTTTTTAATAAAGTGGTCAATTAGTGGATATTCAAGGCAGGTGTTTCTAATTATACTCACCGCAGAGCACAAAGTACAAAGTACAAGGAAGGTGTTTCTAAAAAAAGTGGCCTCTAAGTGGACATTCAGAGTGAGTGTTTCTAATGAAGTGGCCACTGAGTGGAAGTATATTTAAGGTGTTTCTGAAGAAGTGGCTTGAAGAAGTCAGAAGTTCTTCTGACTTGAAGCACACAGTGAGAGTTTTTAACAAAGTGGACAGAGAGTGCAGGGTGAAAGTTTAAAATAAATTGGTCGCTGAGTTGAACCACAAGGTGAGAGTTTCTAATAAAGTGGCCACCGAGTGGACATTCAAGGTGGCAGTCTCCTGTGAAGTAGACAAGAAATATGTCAATGCTGTATCCAGTGGTCAATTAATTCCATGATTATATGCATACACACATTTGTTTTGTACTTGCATTTCATAAGGTTCACAAAGAGCTCTTGTTTTCTTTGTATATCAAAGAACGAAAACAAAGAATGGCACTTTTTCCCCTCAACTTTAAATATTTATATTGGAAATAGTTTAAATATTTACGTGAGCTAAGGAATGAATACATTCCGACTCATAAAAAATGCAAGGAAGTACAACGGCTCCTATGGTGTGTGCTGGAAGTTTGTGATTCCGAGAAACAAAAGCAAAGACGAAGAGACGGCTCTGTACGGTGACCTTGATCCAAAGTAAAGAGATTTTTCAAAAGGGTTCAGTGGTGTGGATTTGTCAGTGGGCATTCATCAGAGCGTATGAGTGCTTTATGACAGTCTTTGACTTGACGGGTGGCTGCTGGGGGATGGATGGTAGATCCTAATTTTACTTGTGTTCATAATCCCCCACTGGATGCTGGACATCACTTTGACAGGCCTGACATAAGAGTGAACCTGGATGCCTCAGTGAAGAAACATATGGTTTAATTGGAGCAATGTGAAAGCCTGAAAAGCCAAGCTGCTCTGGCAGTTTTAGAGGACAGTCTGAAATACATCCTCTTCAAACCTAATTTGAATGACCAAAAAACAGACCACCCTCGCAGAAGAACTGTGTGATGAACTTATGTGCAATGCATTTTCTATTCCACTATCCTTTTGTAGTGCCCTTTTGTATTTCTTTTCTTATTGTCCTACAGGGAAAAAAAATCTCTCTAGCTACTTTTCTGAGAGCAATGCACCATGAAGAAGAAAACAACATTCATAATGCATCCAGGAAAATGAATCTGCCATTAGGAATCTACCACCCCGCACTTCCATTGACCATGATCAAAGAGCCCCTAGATGTGAAGCACCCACCAATTTTCATTTCCTTTATTTGAACCTCACTGCTATTACAGAGCATTATAATTCAAGGTTCAAGGTTCAAGGTTACTTTATTGTCATCAGCAGCTGTGTACACGTACATGTGATGAGACAATGTTTTTCCATGGGCCACGGCGCAACATATAGAAACATTCAACAAAGTGCAAGCTACAAGAGAAACAATTCGGTAAAAAGACAACAGAACAATGTAATAGTATAGTGTGAACAGGATGTAAATATTGCACAAGAGGCCGTTGGCAGCACTGAACAAAGTGCAGGGTACAACAGAAACAATGCAATAAATATATAATACAGCAGTGTAACAATATAGTGTGAATGGGGTGAAAAAAAATCAAGAATTAACAATAATGCACCAAAAGTATGAATTTGCACAAGAGGCAGTTAGCAGGATTGAGTCAAATGTGAGTGGTAAAGTATAAGCTTATCAAATAACAGGACATGAGTGTGCCTGTTGTGTCAGAAGGTAAAGTGCAGGTGCTATTGAAAGTTCAGAGTGTAATATGAGAAGCATACAAAACATAAAGTTAGGTAGTACAGAGGAGTGATACTTTATTAGGCAGGGACTAGAAATTTATGTGCATACAAAGTTCTGATGACCTACTGTATGAAACTGTTGCACGGTGTTGTTCCAGAGTGGAAGCTTTGATATAATTTGCAAAATGGTAGAAGAGAGAAGAATCTGTATAATGAGTGGGATTGGTCTTTCACAATGTTACTGGCTCTGTTTTAGCAGCAGGTGTTGTAAATGTCTTTCAAGGGAGGTAGAGGCGCACCAGTAACCTTCTCAGCTGCTCTTACCATCTGCTGCAGTGTGTTACAGTCCGAAACATAACAGTTCCCGTACCAGACAGTGATGCAGCTAGACAGCAGACTTTTCATGGTACTCTTGTAGAATGTGGTGAGTATTAGTGAGGGGAGGCTCATTCTTTTCAGTCTCCAAAAAGTGTAGTGCTGAGCCCTCTTGGCTATGAAGTTGGAGTTGAGGGACCAAGGGAGGTCATCCATGATGTGGATGGCCAGGAACTTGGTGCTTTTGACCCTCTCAACAGCAGTGCTGTCGATGGTGAGTGGTGGTGAAAAGTGTTAGATTTCCTGAAGTCTATTATCATCCCTTTTCTCTCGTCAACATTAAGAGAAAGATTGCTGCACTTTGCACTTGCCACTCTTTGCACTTGCCACCCTTGCCAGCTCCTCTATGTATGCTGAGACATAGCCAATCTTGATGAGAACAACCACCGTTGTGTCGTCTGAAAATGATGTGATCTGGTTCGAGCTGAACACTACTGAGCAGTCATGAGTCCGCAATGTAAAGATGTAAATTAAAGGGCTAAGATGGCATGGATGCCGCTCCACATGTTTCTGTGTCTCTGAAGTTCTGAAAGTGCCCTTGGATATTTTGGGCATATGCATATTTTGCTTTCCTAATTGCCCTGGCCAGGTTAGCTCATGCAGTTCTGAGGATAGCATTTCAGGCTTACGGCATCCTCCAGACCTCTGCAGACTTCCATTGTTTCTGGTTGGCTCTTGTAGTCATCCTTTTGGAGACAGAAGCATTCTCAGTGCATTTGCTGATGTAGCCCGTCACAACTGCTGTGTACTCCTCCACGTCGATGCAGCCCTCAAGAGTAGCAGCCTCTCTAAACATCAACCAATCTGTGCACTTGAAACAGTCGTGAAGTGTTGAGATGATCCCCTCTCTGGACTGGTGTTGTGAATTTGAGCAGAGATCTGTAGGCTTGGATCATTTTCATGGAGATGTGGTGCTAAAGTGGGGGCAGAGCCCGGCTCAGTAAGCATCTTTAATTTAATTGTAAACATGGTCTAAGCAGAGTTCTGGTGTAGGTATATTCTAGGTAGAACTGACTTCAGGTTTGTGTGGTTGAATGATAAAAGTGATGATAGAAGTTCCGTAGGGGTGAGCAGTTTGCAGGTTGTTTATGGCTTCATACAGCTCTGCTACCACTTGGTTAGCACTAGGTGGCACATACACAGCAAACAAAATAATGAAGCTAAACCCCCGCAGCAGGTAGAAAGGCTGACATTTCACAGTTGTAAACTCCACCATAGCAGAAAAATGTCTAGAGACTACTGTTTTGTGTACGACTCATTGTTAGTATAAATGTACACGCCACCGGCTCGTTTCTTGCCACACTTTGCATTGTTTCTGTCCGTGCTGATCAAAGCATGGCTGGCCAGCTGCACCGCCGGGTCTGGAATGCCATCATGCATCCAAGTTTCAATAAAAATTTAAGCACAACAGTCCATCACGTCCCTTTGTGTTGTGTGTTGGAGCTTTAAATATTCAACTTTGTTCTCCAGAGAGCACGTATTTGCCAGTAGAAGGGGTAGGAAACCAGGTCTTTTCAGATTAGCCATTAACTTTGCACGAAGGCCTGCCCACTTGCTGTGTTTCTGGGTTCGGTCACACCGTTTTCAGGTGAATCTCCGCCAGCTCGCGCATCCATGCTGCCTCGAGGTGCCATGGCCTGCTCCATGTGGCAGTTTTTTTTTCAGCATTTTGGAAGACTTACTTTAAGTTTTTCAAAGAGATCTGCTTGGATATTTTCCCATGCTACAAACATCTCCTATGTTCAGTCTCATCTATGGATAAAACCTTCATAGACACGTGAGATTTCATTCCTTTTTTATCCTTTCCTCTTTCCATTTCTCAGTAATGGCTTCTTGACAGTTACACACCTTTCTAGACCCACAGTGTCGAACTGACCTCTCAAAGTGGAAATATGGATGGAAACATCTGTGGATTTTTTCAGATTTTAAACAAGAGTGGAGCTTGTCTTTCTCCGCTCTCTCTTACAAAGATGAAAGCTTTAAGTGCTGTTTTTTTTTTATGATGGTGGCAGGTTTTGTGGTCCAAGTTAGGAGTCCCATTTTCACTTTACTTTTTAATCATTGTTTGATCTCCCGTTTTGGAACCTTCTTTTCTTTTCCTTGGCAAGTGGATGATCCTAATTCTAATATCTTCAGAAATGTCTCTTTAGCCATCGTAGAAGCGCATGAAGAAGAACTGTGTGAGGCATCTGAGGTGTGTTAATGGTAGCTGTTTCTGTGAATGTTACTGCCTTTTTAAAGAGACTGGATACATTTCAGAATTGAAGAGTGAAAGTGGAAGTAGGGTGCACAAAAGTAAAAACAGGACACGTTCGATACTGATAGATTTGATTTTAAGCTATATTCTATTATATCATATTTGATCTAAACAATTGTGGAATCTCTGACTTTTATGTGATACTATATTTCTACACATTTTTGCTTACACTATACATCCAAAAGTGTCCAGATAGCCCTTCTAATAAATAAGTGCAGCTACTTTAAGGTGCACCCATTTGCAAGTCTGAAGGGCAGTGGAATTGTGTTCTTTGGAGTGGTGGAGCTCCACCCAATACCTTTGGGATGAGGTGGAGTGGTGTTTGTGATCCAAAACTAACCTAGTACTAGATTATGATTTCCTTTCAATAGAGAATCTTCACTACAGTGAATTAAAAGTGATTTTAAACAAAAGTATTGGTAATACTTCATGTGAATCCTGTATTCATAATACTTTTTAAATATATTTATAAAGCATCGTATGACACACATAAGTAGTTGTTGAGCTGTTGAAACGATGCAGGGCAGAAGGTCACCAGGACTGGAGTTGAAAATCCCTGGTTTAAAGCATGAAATGAAACTCTCCCTTTTTTTGGATGTCATATATATATATATATATATATA
>JBBPCZ010160228.1:0-13761 GCA_037974445.1 Brycinus macrolepidotus
TGTGTGTGTGTGTGTGTGTGTGTGTGTGTGTGTGTGTGTGTGTGTGTGTGTGTGTGTGTGTGTGTGTGTGTGGCAGAAAGCCCTCCTGGAGGCTGATGAGGAGTGGGCAATGAATAAGAAAGTGGTGGATCTGTCTTCCAAAAACATCAGACAGGCTGTGAGACACTCTCTTCCTTCATCCCTTTTTTCTTATCTCTTTCTTTTCTTTCTTTCTTTTTTCTGTTTTGATTTTCTTTCTTTTCCTTTTTTCTTCTCATTTTCGTGCCTGCCTTCCTTTCTTTATTTCTGTTTTCTTTCCTTCTATTTTTTGTCATGTTCCTTTGCTTTTTTTTGTTTCTCTCTATCCATTTCCACTTCTTTTTTCATTAATTGTCACATTGTATGTTGTATTTTTTTTTCTATCTAGATTCCTCGGGGTTTGCCGTATTTCTCTGTTGATTTTGGTCTGCAGGGAGGATTTGCTCATGTTATTGAGAACGAGCAAAAGTTTCCTCACTATTTTGGGAAAGTAAGTGGGGAAGAAAACTCACATACATACACTTATACACACACATGCGCTGTGTCTGACTGCTGTGCTGTCCTGTAGGAGATTCTGGGTGGTATGCTGGACCTGGAGCCGCGGCGCTGGAGGAAACTGACCCGGGAGAACTTTGATGATCAGAGGAAGAAAGTCCTGCAGTTTTCTCAGTGGTGGAAACCCTTCGACTGCACCAAGACCAACAGCTAGACCCTCAGAACCAGCCAATGGACAGCTGAGGGTGTGTTTTTTCATCTCTGAGAGCTGTGATTATTGCTGTCAGAAGAGCATCAAGAGTTTTATGGAGACTCATCAGAAGATGGTTCTTGTTCTGGCAGCGTTCAGCCCTGTGTCTGTAGGAGTATTATAATTAAATCAGTTTTTTTTGTAATTGCTCCCAAAGTTCATCTTCTTATTCATCAGCAGTGTTTTATTATATATTGTTGTATTATAAAGCAGTGGCTGCTGGGGGCTGTCTGCACTGTTCAGGGTTCTCTTGTTTTGGAATTAAAGTTATTTTCATGTCTCAGTCAGTTAATTGCCATTCTCTAGAAGCAGAAACCATAAAATATAAAGCAGGTAAATATATGTAAATTAGATGTTAATTAATTAAATATTTACACATTTGTGCATCAAATAGCACATTAAGGACTGGATTCAAAGGTCATTTCTGTCAATATACTAATACAATGTGTATGCTAACACCACAAAAACAGTTAGACATTAACTAACTTTGTATACTAATACTAATATGACATAATCTAATGTGAGTAACGTAACATGAGAATCTGAGAATAAAGCTAATACGAGAAGCAGTTCCTGTCAATAACATACTTAAAACCCAAATTACTGTCAATAGCGTACTAATGTAAGATCCCAGAGAAAAGATAAATTCAGATTATCTCATTTTTGTCCAGCCTGTTTCTCCTAGACAAAACCGCTCAGTTTAACATCAATATGAGATTTTGACCATTTTCTCATTTTTCTTCAATTCGGGTACTAAGAAAGCCATCTACTTATCTCAGCCCAATCCCAATTTAAGATCTTAAAAGGTTCTTTCTTCACCCTCGCTGCACCGATCTTTGACTAAAATAATCAGATCTCAGCTAAGATACAAATATAAGACCTATTGTACGTTTCTGGGAAAAACATACAAACGTAAGAAATAAGCTATCTTGGCGTAAAGGTTAACATAGGAAGAAGCTTTTGTCAACTTACTAACAGCAAACAAAAGACTATCACGTAAGACAAACCACCCCAGCAAACAACTAATGAGAAGCATAACTTACTAAAACAAGCTAATTTAGCAAACATAAGAAGATACATTTCTGCCAATAATGTACTAATATCAGATACAAGCTAATGGAACTTTTTAAGATATGGTAACATTTTAAGAAAGCGTAAGTGTAACGTGTTCATTTGTCATACGTGAGCATATCATTGTGTGAACAGCACAGGATTGTTCTCTGCAGTTAACCCACTCACCCGAGTGAAGCGGCGGGCAGCGCCCGGGGAGCAGTGAGTGGGGACGGTCCCTTGCTCAAGGGTACCTCAGAGGTGCCACTGGCAATCCTAGGATTCCAACCCACAACCTTCTGATCACAGGGGCAACTCCCTAACCACTAGGCCACCAGCTGCGCTAACACAAAGCCTGAGAGATGAGGCTAGGTGTTGATCTGTGTGAGATTTTAAAAAACTTTATTTTAAATAGCTTTTCATCTGTTTGAGTGGTTTGTCCCCCTGAACTCAGAAGCACAGGTGTATACACAGATGGAATAACAGGAATTCGCTCAAATACACACACACACACACACTTTAAAATATATAGGTTTATTGGCCTGCTGTTTGTTGTGCTCCACACTTGTCCTGTGCACAGTGTCAGTATGATGAAGATGATTATCTTGTTAGTGCTGTAAAGCTTGTTAGAAAAGCACTTTGTGGGATTATAATGACACAGGTACATCCGATTAATCCAGCTCTGCTGTTTTTAATGAATGTAATGGGATTTGTTGATCCGGGGATTCTGAAACTCTGCTTTAGGAGGAGTAGAAGCAAACATTACTGAGTGGCTTTTAATCAAATTTGTTTACAGCCATTTAGTGCTGCTGTTGATATGTATGTGCTTACAGGATTGGATTCTGGGACACTTCAGATTTTCCTTCAATGGAAACAGGTGACCCAAACCATGAAAACAGCCCCAGACAACCCCTAGCTTATCACTTGCCACTTTATTAGAAACACCACCTTGTGCTTCCACTCACTGGCCGCTTTATCAGAAACCCCTATATTAAAGTGATAGTGATCAATCGGTCATACGTGAACACACCACAGCACACAGTGTGAACAGCACGAAATTCTTGCTGCATTTAACCCATTCACCAGGTGAAGCAGCCAGGAACACGGCGCCCGGGGAGCAGTATGTGGGGACGGTACCTTGCTCAAGGGTACCTCAGAGGTGCCTAGTGGTCTTGGGGATCAAACCCACGATTTCCTGATCGCAGGGCGAACGCCCTAACCACTAGGCTACCAGCCTGGTCGTGAGTGTGGTGCTGGTAAGAGTGTATCAGACACTGTGTTGCTGGGTGTCAGTGTTGCTGCTAAGTTGAGGGTCCACCACCCAAAACTCTCTCTATGGTCAGAAAGTAACTCTGCTGTAGGTCTGGAGGAGCTCACACACACACTGCTTCAGCAGAGGTGGAGAGGTTTCTGAAAAAGTGGCCTGAGGTTGGAGGTACAGGGGAGGGGTTTCTGATCAAGTGGCCAGGGGGTTGGGGCTACAGGGCAGTGGTGTCTGATCAAGTAGCCAGGGTGGACCAATGGGGAGAGGTTCTAATAAAGTGGAAGAGTTTATCTCTGCACTCTCTCTCTTTCTCTCTCTCTCTCTCTGTTCCTATGGTAATGTGTGTGTACAGTGAGGCAGAGAGAAAGTGGGTCAGCAGCAGAAGCAAAGAGATACTGGGGGTGGGTGTGCAGCGGAGAGAAAAATGACCTAAAGGCAAGAGACACACATACAGAGCCCTAAACATTCTACACACACACACATATACCAAGCATACACTCACAGCCTCCAAACTTCCACACTGCTGACCTTACCTGACTGTATACCTCCTCTTCACCCCTCCCTCACTGTGTCGCACACACACGCACACACACATGCTTTATCAGGTGTGTCCCACAGTCAGTGAAGAATCTGGAAAAGAAACAAGGTTGGTGAGACACTGATGCAAAACATCGAAATCAGGCCTGACCTTTTTCAAGAAGTCTGAGATCAGAGCTCAGTCTGTGTTGCATCTGGAACACTCTGCAGGAACAGTGGAAGAATAATCCCAGATTAAGAACAGGAGGACTGTCAGCGGCTAAAATAAACAATAATTGCATATTAAAAGCTGCAGAAATCTGTCAGATTATATTTATTCCACGCAGAGGGGGTGTGTAGTGTAGAATTTGGGGTGAAGGGGTGTCCAGACTTTTGCAAACAAATGTATATGAAACCTACATTGCAAAAGCGGCCTGTTTAGAAATGACTAATAATCGCATGTTGGCCAATTTACATTCTTTTTGTTGCATTTTCAGGCTGTCTGTAAGATTTCGGCTTCTATACAGCTCTCTGACTGGATGTACAGTGTCCACAAAGCAACCATTTCAACTCAGATTGGTTCCCATAGGAATGAATGATGTACCTATGTGGCCAAAAGTTGTGAGATACCTTAGCAACCACCTGGAACACCACAGCAACTGTGTATAGTGAACACACCATGAGCAGTATGAAATTCTTTCTCTGCATTTAACCTATTAACCAAGTGAAGCAGCAGGCAGCCAGGAACACAGTGCCTGGGGAGCAGTGTGTGGGGACAGTACCTTGCTCAAGGGTACCTCAGAGGTGCCACTAGCAGTCCTGGGATTCAAACCTACAACCTTCTGATCACAGGGCCAACTCCCTGACCACTAGGCCACCAGTCACCCTAATGATGTGGGATATGACAATAAGAACCTAGCAAGTGGGGAAAGGTAAGAAATAACTTTATTTATCCCAAGGGAAGTTCCTTTGTCATTGGCATGCTCAGTGCAACAAGAAAGAATAAAAGATAAGTAATAAAAAGACAATAGAAAAAATTAAAATGTAGACAATAGTGCAACACAGAGACAAGAATGTTAGTGTAACAAATAACAGTGTAACCCTGACATTGATTCAGAGTGCTGTACCTGCAGATCAGTAGTGCAAAATGACCTATGAAAGTTGCTTAGGGTTAATGCAATAAAAACAAATGCAGTAATAATAATAATACCACAATAACCACTCAGCAACCATGTGGGATGCCAAACAACCACCTAGTAACAACCTAGCAACCATCTTGAATACCAAAGGACCATTTAGCAAAACTGTAAGATTCCGTTTCATCTGCCTAGCGACACCCCAGCACTACCGGGAACTGCTGAAATTGCAGAATCACTGGATTGTTCTAATTGGTTTTTGAGATGTCACAAAACATCTCTTTAGACATATGCATGTAGGAAATGGGCTCTTTAACACATCTCGGAGACGCTATTGGTCCAGGTGTTCAGGGGTGCAGCATCACGCGCGTGTGTGTGTGTGTCACTCTCTGTCTCTCTCTCTCTCTCTCTGTCTGTGTGTGTGTGTGTGGGAGGGGCCAGTGCCTCCTCTCTCGCTACTGCGACTTAAGCGGCGCTCGCGCCGCTCCTTTTCTCTCCGATTCACGCGCGTGTGGATGAAAGCCCGCGCGCGCGCGCGTCCGTGATGCAGGACCGGTCAGCGCGCGAGCCACGACACCACGCAGTACAGTCGCGCGGTGAGCCGCAGACATCAGACAGACACATCATAGCGCCCGCGCCAGGCGCGCGCCTGAGAGAGCCGCCGCCGCCGCGCGCGTGAGATGAACGCGTGACCCGCAGCATGTCCGCGCGGAAGGTCTCGTCCGAGTCGTTTAGCTCCGCAAGCTCGGAGTGCGTGGAGAGCCCTGAGCGCGCGGACTGGCCGGACTGCCCGCTCGCGCTGTGGAACGGGCGCAGCCCCGCGCGCGCAGCACCCAGGCGCAGGAGGCGCGTGAACCTGGACTCGCTGGGGGAGAGTCTGAGGAGACTTACATCACCAACGGTAACGCTCACACACACGCAATACACACACATATATATAAACAGAGTGTATACAGGAATATTGTATGTAGCAGGTCTCTGTGTATGTATGTGTGTGTGTGATGTAGAAGTTTGCTGTGTGTGTGTATATACATATAGATATACCTACTCAGATACGAAAGTATATATGTTTGTGTGTGTATGAGTGTACTATGTGTGTGTACAACTAGGACCTTATGGGCCCACCCCAAACCGTCAGTGAGTGTAATTTGTTTCTTTACTTAGTGTCATTATGTCTCGAACAAGCTGGTGGTCTGAAGGCCACACGTGGTCGTTTCATACATTTTGAAAATCAGGATTATTGCCTTGACTGCAAAGATCCACGTTACAGTGCAGGTGTAAATGTTCCGATTTAATCCAGATTTAAACCTGATCACTTCAGGAGGTGCAAGGAGCTTTTCAGCTAGATGTTACAGCAGTGTGCATGCACCACATTCTATGAGCAGAACCCGTTCTTGTGCTGTGACTGAGCTCAAGCTCCAGCCTGCTGAACCGCTCCTCACTGTCTTGATACAAAACACTGCACACTGTGATTAATACACGGCTCACGGTGGCGGTGACACGGGAGGGCAGTCATTGAGCCCTGTAAACACTGGCTGCAGGTGTGAGGGAAAGAACGGCGGCGTATGGTGACTCAGTGTAAACACATGGTTAAAACCTGATTGGGATCCAGTTTACATGAAATAACCAGGTGTGAACGGGTACACTTTGGATCTATGAGGGGTCCAGTAAAGATGGACCATGCAGCCCCCCACCGCTGGATGAGTGTGTACAGACTAAAGTCCAAGGAGCAAAGCTTTTCTGTGTGTGTGTGAGAGAGAGAGAGAGAGAGAATGAGAACACATCCTCTCTCTCCTCTGACCTCTACCATCTCTGGATGCTCTCTAACCAACCATGAAACACACTGTAGCCCGCCCCGCCGGCCACACACACACATACACACAGACACACATTTTATATAATTTTTATGAGTCAGCGCCTCTCGCTGCGTCCCTCTGTCTGTATGTGCTTATCTCTGCTTATCTCTACACAGTGTGTGTATGTTTGCAAGTGTGTGTGTGTATGAGTGTGCGTGCAAAGCTGAATGTTTCTGCATTAAATGGGATTGTGACCTTTCCATGCACTTCTGTGTTCTGATCTTTGAGAAAGTGTGTGTGTTTATGTTTGTGTGTGTGTATGTGTGTGTGTGTGTGTGTGTGAGTTTGTGGTGCTGGTGTAACTTGCTGCAGACCAGCTGCTGATGAGCCGTAGATCCACTCAGCGTGGGAGTGTCAGGGCAGTTATGGGAGCTCTAAGGGGGCTTAGTCCCCTCACAGACCTCCACAGTAGGGGGTCTTCCTGCACTCTTTGAAAGAGGGGTCTTTTAGGGGGAAACAAGAGTTCAGAAATACACTGTCACAACATTTACTGACTTCCAAGTGCCTGAAGGAGTCCCCATAGCCGCCCGTGTCCAGGAGTCCAAAAGAGCATAACTGTCGTCTCTCTCTCTGGGTGGGTAGGGTGGTCCTCCCTCTCCCCCATCACACAGCATAACTGTCCTCTCCCTCTCTGGGTGGGTAGGGTGGTCCTCCCTCATCCCCATCACGCAGCATAACTGTCCTCTCTCTCTCTAGGGTGGTAGGGTGGTCCTCCCTCTCCCCCATCACACAGCATAACTGTCCTCTCCCTCTCTGGGTGGGTAGGGTGGTCCTCCCTCATCCCCATCACGCAGCATAACTGTCCTCTCTCTCTCTAGGGTGGTAGGGTGGTCCTCTCTCTCCCATCGCGCAGCATAACTGTCCTCTCTTTCTCTGAGTAGGTAGTGTCATCCTCCCATCACTCAGGTGTGACACTTTCTTGATGAATGGACCAATAGTACTCTTTCACAAATGAATTATTTTAAAAACTTTTTCATTCGCTTACAGAAGAAGTAAAGGTGGTGTTTTTAAAGTTTCCGTTTCCTCTCAGTGATAACCACAAAAGTAGTTTGAGTGCTAACAGCTCCCCCTTGTAGAGAAAGTTCAGACTGAGCATGGGTTTATCATATCTGTCATCACTGATTCAGTAAATTTAAATGGATTCTTTTTTAAAACCGAGTAATTGATTTTAATCCAGAAGTCGTGACAGCGCTGGCCACAGACAGATATTGATTTTTTTTAAGCTGGTGTGACAATATGATCTCCAGCGGTGTCACATTCATCATTTCACTCCCTGCACCGAACCACGTTTACAGCTCACAGTAAGTCATTTTGTGTCCTAATCCACGTCCACAAATCTGCTCCACCTTAATGAAGAGATGGATGCAGTTTCAGGGGGTCCAGAGAAGTTTTGGGGATGTGTTTATGATAAAAGATTTTGGTGACTACAAACTTCTAGTATTAGTGATGTGAACTTCGTAACTCCAGTTCTAAACTAAACAAGCTAAATTTGGATCCATACATGCCTCAACTGATCAAACATCTGGGGTCAGTGGAGTGCTGTGAGCGAATGATTTTTCATGGAAGTGTTCCTTTAATGTTTGCCCGACCCCCATGACCCCCCACCGCAAAGGAAAATTCCAACTGGTGTGTGTGTGTGTGTGTGTTTGTGTGTGTGTGGGAGTGAGAAAATTGGAATGCATGCTGCACAGTTTCACTGTGTGGAGAAAACTGCAGCTAATCAAACACTCTACAACCCCCCAAACCCCCCCCCCCCATACACACACACACACACATATAGACACACACACACACACACACACACAAAAGATCCATTATGTACTGAGAGTGTGTTTTACAGAGATATTACTATTGATTGATTGTCAGTGGATCTGTGGTACTGCGGTTTACACTCTGGGGAGTAATTTGAGTCACTGGTGTGTTAATGTGATTTAAAACTGTATTGATAGCACTCCCTTTGGAGAATACACGCGCACACACACACACACACACACACACACACACACACAAAGTCCTGTACATTGTACAGTTCTGCACTGGTTTACTGATTGTATTTATGTGTGTGTGTGTGTATTGGGGTGGTTGCTTTTTCAGACTCAGACGATCCAGCAGGCCCTGCAGAGGACCGTGGAGTTCTATAGACAGCGAAATATCGGGTAACTACCTGGCATTATCACATGTCCTGACAGTGTGATTATTAAGTGGGCAGCTCTGAGAGCAGGTGTGTGTGGGGGGGTCTGGTGTGTCTCTGTGGTGTGGAGGGGTGTGGAGGGGTGCGGCTGCTGGGCAGGACATGTTTTAATAGCCTTAAACATTTTCTGGGAGTGAAAATATGAACTTACATTCAGCATGGCTGAAATGACACAGGACACTGCCACACCTCCCCCCCTTCAGCTGCGTGTGGGCTCGGTCGTTGAGGTTGATCTTCACAAGACTACTTTGTAGCAAAGTGAAGGTAAAAAGTCAAATCTGCTCCAAAGCTCCAGGTGGGCTTGTTTTTGTACTTGGTCTGTTTAATGAAGGTTCTAGATACAGAGCAGAGATAACAAGGTTAATGAGTGTTCCACAGGACAGTTTGTGTGTTTTGTAGAATCTATTAGCTGAAAGGTTCCAAAAGATATGAGACTGAATAACACAGGATCACACAAATCTATACAACTATTCACTTACAGCAGTTTTAACCTGATATCTGTCTATGTTTTCTGTGTGTGTGTGTGTGTCTGTGTGTGTGTGTGTGTGTGTGTGTGTCTGTGTGTGTGTGTGTGTGTGTGTGTGTGTGTGTGTGTTTGTGTGTGTTTAACAGCAGTGAAGATGGGACTGAGGAAAAGTGTGTGTTGGAGAAGTGTCCGTTTGTGAACTCACAATCCGACGACCAAACTGACATCTCAGGAATACTGCAGTACACAGCGGCAATAGTGGGTATGTACACACACACACACACGCACGCACGCACACACACACACCATAATGTTGCAACAAAATGTTTTCAGAGGGAAATCTTCAGTGGAAAGCGGTTAAGGCTCTTCAGGTTGTGTTGATGCTCTGCTGTGTTCTCATAGTATTGCTAAGCTTTTAACTTATGTCAACGTTCTGGAGAATTCTGGAGTGTTTTGTTTGCATTCTGGAGAATTCTGGGAGTGTTTCGTTAGTGTTCTGGAGAGTTCTGGGGTGCTTAACTAGTGTTCTGGAGAATTTTGAATGATTCTGGAGTGTTTTGTTTCCGTTCTTCGGAATTCCGAAGTGTTTTGTTGGGATTCTGCAGAATTCTGGTTTGTTTTGTTGGCGTTCTGTAAAATTTTGGAGTGTTTTGTTAGCCTAACACAGGATTCTGACATGTTTTGTTGGGATTCTGCTGAATTCTGGCGTGCTTTGTTGGAGTCTTGGAGTCTTTTGTTAGCGTTCAACAGGATTCTGGAGTGTTCTTTTTTTCCGTTCTGCAGAATTTTGGAGTGTTTTGTTGGGATTCTGCTGAATTCTAGAGTGTTTTGTTAGCATTCTGCAGGATACAGGGGTGTTTTCTTGGGATTCTGAAGTGGGATTTTTGGGATTCTGTAGGATTCTGGGGTGTTTTTGGGGATTCTGCAGAATTCTGGAGTATTCTGCTGGCAATCTGCAGGATTCCAGAGAGTTTTGTTAGCGTTCTTCAGGATGCAGTAGTGTTTTTTTTTTTTTCAGGATTCTGAAGTGTTTTTTTTTGTATTCTGCAGGATTCTTGAGTGTTTTGTTTGTGTTCTGCAGGGTTCTGGAGTGCCGTATTCTGGATCTGTTTTGTTAGCATTCTGGAGGATTCTGGAATGTTTTGTTCTGTTGTGTTCCCTGTGTTGTGTTTGCGTTCTGTATGAAACACTGTTAACTCGTCCTCCTCTTCTCTTTGTTGCTAAGAAACCAGCACAGCTTTGGTAATGATGACGATCTGCTCATGAAGCAAAAGGTGCTGCCGGTCTGATCTGCTGTTTGAAGCTGCTGTGTTTCTCTGATCAGTGATGTGGGCCTGTAGTTTAAACAGAGGGTGTGTGTGTGTGTGTGTGTGTGTAATAGACAGCAGTATGCAGACAGCAATATCGTCCCACCTATTCAGTCCACAGCAGTTTAGCCCCACCCATTAATGCTGAAGTTATAAGGAGTGTTTCAGCCTGGACTGCTTTTTGAATAAACCCACAATACAGGGTAGCCAACTGGAACCGAGTTCATGTACATGTAACAGTCTTGAAGGGACCATAACAGGCTTTTTAATTGTAAGGGATAAAGAGAGGCTGGAGAATTGTGCAGAAGTTACTTTACTTTTTTGGATGGTGCAGTAGAGGAGGTGAAGGACCATCTTCGTGATAGCAGATACAGTAACCCTAATGTTGTTCTAACACTGTGCGTTTGCAGGTGTTGGATTCCCTACTCTACGAGAGCGTTTCGGGGAAGAATTTTTTGGTCTGTGTCTGGAGGAGAATGAGAGGGTTCTGCGCTCTCTGGGTGGGAACCTGCAGGATTTCTTCAATGGCTTCGATGCCCTACTGGAGCATGCACGGACCTCGTACGGCCGCAGGGCATCCTCTGAATCTCCATCGTTTTTGTGCAAAGATGCTAGCGAAGCGAGGGACGATAATGATGGGAAAGAGAAGGAGAACGGGAGAACTCTTCTCCTGCACTGCTTCAACCCTGACCCCACGGTGGGCGTGGCCATGCCAGGCCTTATCCGGGCGGCTGCACGCCGAATTTACCAATCGGACGTCGAGGTGGAGGAGACAAACCCCACTTGGCTCCACACAGCCAATGAGGACGGAGAGCTGTCTGCGAACTCCACTCCTTCTTCGTCTCCATCTCCACCCACATCCACGCCCCCGGCCTGCCTGTCCTTCTTCATAAGAGAGCTCAGGAGGATTTCTTCATCATCTTTGTCATCCTCCTCTTCTGCACGGCAGCTGTCACGGTCACCCTTGGACCTGCGGATCAGCCTCAGCACGTTCTGCCGGGCTTTTCCATTCCACTTGGTCATTGGCCCTGGCATGGAGGTGCTGCAGGTGGGGGAGGGGCTACGGCAAGTGGGGGAGGGTATTAGGAAGCCACATCGGATGCTGAGTTTCAGTGACAGCTTCCAGCTCGTCTCTCCCAGGATCCCTTGCTCTTTCCAGAACATTCTGCTGCGTCTGGCCACACCATTCACCATCCGCACACGGCCCGACTCGTCAGCCTTGGACAGCAAGGAGAAGGTAGGCTTCTGTTTATATGTGTGTGTATTCTGTTATATATATGTATACAATGTGTGTGTGTGTGTGTCTGGCAGGGTAGGTTGCAGTGTGTCTGTGTATGTATGATGCCCGCACATACTAAAATGCCAGAAGGTTTCTTTGAGGAAAAATCCTTGTTTGCTTGAATGTACTGGAGCCCAGCACATTCTGAGTTTACAGTCAGGCCGTGGAGGATGTTCATGTTTGGGCTGAGGCTGTGGGTTTAAAGTTTGAGTTTATATTTTGGTTCGGGATTAGAAAGACGGCCCCTCAGAAGGGGGCTACGAATTCTCCAGACTGTGGTATTGGCCTGCTGTCCTGAGCGCACACGCTGGCATGGATGATCTCCACTGACAAACAGAACAAATCCACTGGATCAGTTTGTTAATCTGAGCAGATTATTATGAAATGCTTGGAGAGAGAGCTTATGTTCCGATATGTTTCTGCCCATGGAGGTACACACACACATACACGCACATGCACATGCATACACACACATGCACACACACACACTGAGGGTTAAGCTGCCAGAGTGTGGAACAGCTGGGCTGCCCATCATTCAACCAGGTAAAAATGAGAAAAACATGAATTTCGGAGTATGGAGCATCACTTTTGCGCGCGCGCGTGTGTGTGTGAGATTATTATGAGCAGCTCGCTAGGGTGAAATACATTGAAACACACACACACTACTTGCACATACCTATAAAACTCACTCTGTTTGTGTAGAACCACTCTGCATATACAAACATATTATTTAGAACCAGACTAAATTCACAGACAGTTCTAGAGCCAACCTGAATTTACAGACAGTTTGTATAGAACCAGTCTGTTTTTAAAATCAATTTATGTAGAGCTAGTCTTCACTACTTTATGTAGAACTCAGCCTGAACACAGTCTGTCCCAGGCTAGCCTGCAGCAGCAGTGACAGTCTAGAACTGGTGTGAATGGATGGCGAGGCTTCTTGAGGATGAATGGTTGCTCAGTGGTGGAGATGTTTCCTTGATAGCAGTGCTGCAGTTGTCTTCATCACTCAGATCACCACACACTCATAGCAGAATCGTAGACAGAGGCTTTGTTGCCATAGAGACATGTCTGGTATTGTCGCAATTAAACCTTAATTTTTGATGGCAGCCATTTCTGGGGTACCAGCTCAGATTGCCACGGTCCGCTGGGATGTGTGCGTTGTGTGCGTTCTGCATATCTTAACACGGCTGTGTCTGATACAGTCTTCAGGCATGACCTCAGACTAACTATTAGTGTCATAATGTCACTCACATGCTTGACTTCTGTTTGAGTTGTGTGGAACTGATCACATCCACCTGTCTGCAGTTCCAGTGTGAGACCCCAGTGCTGGATATACAGAACCGCTAACGGAACAAGAATCTTGGTGTTAGTATTGGTGGTGCTGGTGTTGTGTGGTGTTGGTGTTAGTATTGATGCTCTAGGTGATGTGTGGTGTTGGTGTTAGTATTGATGCAGTTGGTGATGTGAGGTGTTGTGTGGTGATAGGGTTAGTATTGCTGCTGTCTGTGATGTTTAGTGTTGGGGTTAGTATTGATGCTCTTGTTAATTTGTGATGTTGATGTTAGTATTGATGCTGTTGGTGATGTGTGGTGTTGTGTGGTGTTGGTGTTAGTATTGATGCTGTTGGTGATGTGTGGTGTTGATGTTGGTGTTAGTATTGATGCTGTTGGTGATGTGTGGTTTTGGTGATGAGAGGTGTTGGTGTTAGTATTGATGCTGTTGGTGATGTGTGGTGTTGATGTTGGTGTTAGCATCGATGCTCTTGGTGATGAGAGGTGTTGGTGTTAGTATTGATGCTGTTGGTGATGTGTGGTGTTGATGTTGGTGTTAGTATCGATGCTCTTGGTGATGTGAGGTGTTGGTGTTAGTATTGATGCTGTTGGTGATGTGTGGTTTTGGTGATGAGAGGTGTTGGTGTTAGTATTGATGCTGT
>JBBPCZ010160254.1:4312-17661 GCA_037974445.1 Brycinus macrolepidotus
CTTTTTTTTGAAAGACTAAACTGAAAAAAATGAAGCATATTCAGATATCAGACAGTCTGAGCAAAGACAAATAGCCGGATCCAGGGTATTGGCTCAATTTTGGTTGTTAAACACTGAGCATTTGACTAAAGAGCAGAGAGCCATAGATAAGTAGAAATGGCAGAAACAGCTAAATCTGTATGAATTTAGTGCGAAACATTGAATAAGTTTTGGAGTTTATGAAGCTGAAGTTGGCTCAGTCGGCTCAGGCTATTTAGAAAAATACAAAAACCGGGATGCTGTGTAAAATGCAAATAAAAACAGATTGTGATGCTTTAATAATGTAAACCCATAATTAATTGAAGATAGTACAAAGACAGTATGAGCTCACAAGGTTAACTGGTCAGTTTTATTATATTCTTTGTCAGAAAGCAGAACATGTAGAATTTTGTTCTTGTGTGTGTATAAATATTGCTGTTTAACCAGATTGTACTGTAATAGTTCCCAGGCATGAGGATGGTGGTGGCCTAGTGGTTAGGGAGTCGCCTCTGTGATCAGAAGGTTGTGGGTTCGAATCCTAGGACTGCTAGTGCCACCACTGAGGTACCCTTGAGCAAGGTACCATCCCCACACTCTGCTCCCCAGGCGCTCCCCATTGGTGGCAGCCCACTGCTTCACTCGGTGAATGGGTTAAATGCAGAGAAAGAATTTCACATTGTTCACACTGTGTGATGTGCTATGGTGTGTTCACACGTGACTGTAAGGGGACACTTTACTTTACTTTAATGGCTTGTTTATGCTCAGCAATAAATGTCTTAATTATTGCTTTAACAGTAGAAATGAGGCTTTTTAATATAATATCATAGAGGAGTTTGAAGTTCAGGCCCTGGTGGACCGTAGTACTGCATTTGGCTTTTATTCTGACAAAACTCAGCTACTGACCTGACTCTCTATAATGGCTCTTTTCTACTGGCACAGCGAACCGTGCCGCACTGCAAACACACATTTTTCCGTTACAAATAAAGCCACCCAAACCCGAGCCGTACCCACGCTGCTCGACAGCTGGGCTGAAAGCGGGCCGCAGCCGAGCTGACTGCATCACTGCTTTCTGATTGGTCGAAGTGTCATCACAACATGGAAAGGGGCCATTGTTTTTCTCCTGTCCATGCAAAAAACAACAATGGAGATACAAAATAACAACTGGGACGTCGACGAAGTACAAGCACTACTGTCTGTTTGGGTGAATATTAATTTCAGTGGGAGTTTTCTACGACTCTAACAAGTTAGCTGGGTTAAGTTTTCATCACGTGGATAAAGAATGCAGAGCAAAAATAAAAAACTCAAACAAGACTATAAATAATAAAAGACCACAATAACAAAAGCAACTTTGACAGAAAAACTTTCATCTGGTTCGACTCCATGGACGCGGTTTTAGGACGTCGACCGGCCCTAAACTGTGGAGAGAGGATTGAGTCAGAAACACCGTTACCGGACTGAGATACACTGGAAAAACAAAGCGTGCTGCAAGTTCGGTACCATCGAAGTATAGTTTAGGTACAGCATGGTTCCTGTATACCTATGGAAAAGTGCCTTAAGTGAATAGGTGTGCGAGACAGGATGAGCACTCCGCAGCCCGCCCCACCCCCCCAACACTGAGAAAACATCTTCGTTTTTATCCTTCAGCCAACAAAATTTTGCACATTAACTAGTACAGCTAATTTATAGCCCAGAAAGTTTCAAAGTTGTTTATTGGCATCCAACATGAGACACATAACTGTTGTTGGCTCACATAGATGTGTCGTTTATAATCCCATACTTTTTTTTTTTATCTTAGGGACTCACAGCAAGAGTGGCACGCGGTGTGTGGCTGTAATCAGCGGCATTTCAACTTTACAGCCGCGTCTGAAGATTTCTACGGAAAAAAATTTCGCGTACGAGCAGAACGTGCAAACCAAACATCAGTTTGGAAAGAGTCGAAGCCGGTCAAGTGCCTACAAAGTAAGCCTTTTTCTTCGGACCTGAAAGACAGTGTTACTGCTTTGAGATTGTATGTGTACGTATACACGCCCATGTCTTTCTACATTGACTAACAGTTAACTCTCCCTGTTTCACAGCCGCCACATGTGCTCCGCTATTAAACCTGACAGTAAAAACCGACAAGGTGCTTCTATGGATGGACCACAGAGACAGCAGTCTGACGGATCAACATGCGTCTCTCATCAATTTAAGTGTTGTGTTCTGGAAGGCAACCAATGTCAATGAAAGAAAGGTTTGAAACAGCATGATACTTCATATAGTGACCTTAAGTATTAAGACAGTTATGTCAAACTACATGTTTTTGCTCAGTATTTTAGGTTGTGCTTAATTGTTTAAGCAAAACCAGCTAACTTCTTATAATGGTATTCGAACAGGTGAACCCAAATTGTTAGTGAAGCAATATCAAAAAATATCGCTCTGTTATCTTGATTGCACTAGAACCACTGACAACGTTTGTCACTGGCATCTGAATTTGGAGTCTTACCACAGTCTTGCATAAAAACTTGAGTCTTGTGAAAGAAAGGCAAGCAATGTAGATACTAGAAGAAAGTAATTCACTCAGAACCATAGATCAGATGTTATATCAAAATCAGTTATTCTGAATGGCTGCCAGATAGTTTAGCACACCAGTTTACTAAATGCAACAACTGGATTGCCTATGAAAAACAGAATTGTAATCTGAAAGAAGCCTAATTAAGCTGTGATTTGACACACAAAGACTGAATTAGATGCTAAAGAATAAAAAAAAGTGATTATGCAAAGGCTTGTGAACTGAAAGATGGAAGTTAGGGGACAAAATGACAAAATGATCTCACAACTTTTGAAGGACACAACAGAATTTATAAGCTGTATTCACCAGAAAAATGTTTTACTTTATTTTTTTATTTTTTTAACATATCCAGAAGCGTCCTTCATCTGGCAAGACCTTGACCATAGAAGGGCTTGAGTCAGGACAGGAGTACTGCTTCCAGGCTGTGTATTCACTTCACCGTAAGTCCTATGGGAATCCCAGCCGTGAACTTTGCAGAGTGATTCCTGAAACATGTAAGTTTGCTTTTATTGCACTGTGATTGCTATTATATGTCAGTGTTGTGTCCAAATTCATATTTATCATGCTGTAGCAAATTACAATAAATGTTCCAATTTTTAGGGGCTGATCACTGAAGGTGCAAGGCACCTATTGTAATTCTTAGAATTGTTCATTATTATTATTGTTAGTTGTAGTAATAGTATACTTTCTGCTATAGGAGTCTATGGCCACCCATACAAGCGCTTGGTGGATTTTGAAGAAATTTGAATTCCCATTTCGTATGCTGTCTGCCATATAAGATTTTCTGCCATTTTTAATGTATCTTAATAGTTCTGCGAACTAATTAGGTTGATGATTTGGCTGATGTCGTCCAAAGAAATTCAGTGGTGAGGTTTGAGGTTACAACTCAGTTAAAGTTGAGGTTTTAACCCAGTTAGACTTTTGTTGGATTACATGAAGACCTCGATTCATCAGAACACCCAGTGACTCACCTGGAGCTGTGATTGGTCAGCCTGTCAGATTGGTTAGAGGCTCATTTGCATATTGCAGCCTTCTGTGATATCAGTATTGCAGAGACAGATATTGCAATAATGATTATCAGACGATATATTGTGCAGCCCTCTTTATCTGACGGCACTTATCTAAATTAGTCCTGTATAGCCCTACTCGCACAGATCTACAGTTACTTTGGGTCCTGGGAGTAATTCTGAGCCACTCTGTGATTTTGGTTCCTTCTGGATTTGCAGTGCTTGTGTTTTTTTTTTGTTTTTTTTTGTCCTTTCATAGAAAATTGCAGGGCAGAATTATGTACTCTGTAGTGATATGATAATTTTGTGTAGCAGTGATTTGCCAACTTCGGCTGACAGGGCACCAATACGGTGCCCTAGTGCCGTCTGTAAAATCAACACTGTTCTTGATTCGCACAGAGAGTAATGAATCAAGATGCTGATTTTAATTTAAAAAAAAAAAAAAAAAAGTTTGTGCAGCCCTAGTATATTCACAAATTAATTTTCCTCAAATGGATATTATAATAAATTTGCTAATAATAAAGTTTAGTCTTTAGACTTTAAAAACCTTGTTAGGTGCAGTTTACCAGTATAGCGTAGAACTTGTGATACATGGCCTTGTACCTTAATATTTTGACTTATCATAGCCCTGGGACATTAAGTTGATATTCAACCTCAAACATGTTATAGCAGGAGCTGGAATGTCGACAGTTCCTACACCAATGAATCAGACTGTTCGGAATGTTGAACGCCAGCCTGACTCATAAGTGTGTTGAAAGTTATTGAAAGATTACATGGACTAATTGACTCATTTTTTTCTCTCCTTTTTTGTCCAGCTGCTGAGAGAAACCGTCGCGTCATCATCTCGTGTGTTCTGCTGGTTGCAGGACTGGCCGTTTTTGGATCCTGTCTGTATTTCATTTACAAGAATTACAAACGAATCAAAACATTTCTTCAGCCCCCTCTAGATATTCCTGAGCACTATCATGAGGTACATCAAATTTTTTTCAGTGTCAAATTATTTCAAATGATTAATGTCACTCATTCTTTGAATGGAGTTTACATGTTTTCTTAGGTTGACCCTTAGTAATGCAGGAGTATGCTGTGCGTTTTATGTTATGATAGAAGCTGTGATTGTAGCCCCATTTCTTTTAAATACTTTACAGTGAGACCCTTAGCATCTTCAGCAGACTATGCTGGACAGTTCTCTCAGAAGACCTGTAGATTAATCAGCGAGCTGCAAACTAACAAAAGCAATAGCAAAGTGGGAAGCTGCTTTTCCCAATTGAGAGCCTCTTGTAAGAATAAGAGAGCGCTACAATCAAGAAGGCATATATGATTTAGAGTTTTCACATGTGATGGAAACCCTAGAAATGTATAGAGTAGTTCCCAGTCATGAAAAAACACATGGAAGTAAGAAAATTGACAAAAGTAAGTATTAGTGAAGTCTTGGAAAAATGTAAAGTTGTGGCTCTAAGTAATTTAACCTTTTTTTTAGCTGTTAATGTCCAGTTTTACTGTGCATTCATACCTGTTTTAATTACATTTTTTTATATCGTATTAAATATTTTTGCAGATGAAATAGTTTGATCCAAAGATGATTGGTTGAGGAATGGTTTGTGGTTGTTAGGGTTTTTTTTGTTTAATGTGTGATAGGATGTTTAATGTCTTTAGTTGCGCATCATTTTGAGATGCCCTTTTGTGAGCAGCAGCTGTCATGTTTATAACTCAAGGGAATTGCCCTGAAAACAGGAAACTCTGTACATTCAGCCATTTGGTAGATCAAGCAGCCACTGCTGCTCTCACTGGACACCAGTGTAGAAAACTGGAAACTCCCTGCAGAAATCATGATTTTATTTTTCTTTTTTTCCTTTTTCTTTTTCTTACATTCAGACAATGAAAATAATGTTATTGAATTACTGAAATGAATATATTCTGAAGAAGCTTATTTTGAAATTGCTGTAACACAATACCCTAAGCTTTTAGCTGCCTTTAGGGTCAAATTTGAGCACATAAGACAAATGATTAATCATGATTAACTGCACAAAGTAATGAGATTAAGTTGCATTAAATTGTTTTAATCACCTGACATCCCTGTCAAAACATAATATAATTCAGTGTTAATTGAGTAAACCATGGATGTTTACTTTGAGCTTTTGCTGTTTTAGTTTTGATGTTGAAAATGTTTTTGGGTCTTTTGTGAGTTTATCATGAAGAATACACAGTAAATTATAAAGAATCACACCTTATTTTCTTTCTGCAGTTTTTTTCCAGGGAATTTCCGGAGCACAGACTTAATTGGCCTACCAGCCAAACCTTGGAACCAGAAAACCTTGTGACATTTGTATCGGAAGAGCTCAAAGAGGAGGAAGAGGCAGAAGTGAAGTAGGGAAAATACGAACTCTGCTGACAAAGCCACATAGCCACAAGTGTTTTTTTCCAGAAGAACTGAAATGTTTCACACGTTTTGGTTTTGTTCGTGCATTATTCACACATTTTTATTTTGTGTTTTTGTCATATAACTACTGTCATTTTTGCACTTTTGGGTTATTTACCTTCAGCATTTTTTAACTGTACCCTTGAATAGTTGATGATTGAATGTTATCAGTTAAATATGATTGGCTCCCAATCTAAAACTATTGGGTTGGATACTTTGGAGCGAACCACTTTGTTGTAAACCGTTTGCCAGCCTCTGATTCTGATGCGAGGGCATATTTTCTAATTCCCAACTAGCTGTGGCTTGTCTGTACGATGATGTGAGATCTCAGTTTTTTATGACTGGTAATGCAGTTATGTTTTGAAATTGAGTGTCTGGGACATAAGAGAAAAAAAAAACAACTTTAGGAGTTACAAAACTGAAAAGCTGCAAAAAAGGGTACTACATTTGAACTGGGTAAATGCATATTTGCTATTGTTACACTGTGGCAGGGTAATATTGAGATATGATAGTTTTAGTATCGTGTTTCTTGCATTTTAAGGTGATGTCCATTTGTCTGCCTTTTTAAAACTTCTTTTCAGATTTTGATCCTAATATTAAAACCATGAGGATCTGCTGCTACCAATTTATTTTTTTCTTTAAAAACCACTGAAATTAGCTGAAGCATTTCACCTAAGATGAGCATGGAAAAGTAGGCTGTCATGCATAAACTACTCAAATACTACTTGTCCACAGGAAGAAATACTCAGTTTACAACATCTCACAAATTGGGAATCTTCACTGGTCTAACAATTCAGTTCGATTACAATTGAAAGGGTAGTGATTTGATTACAAAATGATTCTTGATGCATCACGATGCCTCTTGTCCTCCGCACTTGGCAGGTCTCCCACACAGCGTATGTTTTGTAAAGTTCGTTATTGCCTTATATTTTCACAAAAGCCTAAATGTTTTTTATTTTTTTTATTTTTATTTTTTTATAGATATTAGCTGCGTTTTTAATCTCTGCCGACAGAATATTTTGCTCACCCTTCGCCATGTTTCTGTTCACACCAGACAAAGGAGATGAACACAGGTATAATTTATATTTAATTAGCTTCCTTTATTTAGAACAAAACACAGTAACATGCCATGTATGGTATTTAATTTACAATTTAAATGAAATAAAATAATGATCATTTAACCCTTCAGCCGGGGAGTGTTTTTAACAGTTCTACCCGTTGCTGTGGTAGTTTTTTTGCTCCTGCGCCGGTGTTCCACATTAAAATTCGACAGTCCATTACTTTGTGTTGAGAATTGTTCTTGTTCTCACTTCGGTTGGACCGCCTGACTGCAGAGCTGCAGTTTCAGAGCAACAGATTCAGGCCCGCACACAGCGACCACCTGACATCTCTTTGATGTTGTAAATGTATCTGTTGTTCGAAGTAAAGATGTTATTTTTCTGAATATCTCCTTGTCAGTGAGACGACGTTCGCCTCGACACTGGTGTGACTCGTTTGACTTTGACTCGTGACTCATTTGACAGGATGATCACGTTTGTTACACAACAGCACGAGCTGTGGTTGCAATGGTTACAGTTTCGAAATAGTGATAAATACTCTATTAAGCTGGTTAATAAAGGCGTGTAACCAAAACAGCAGCTCTGCAGAGTCGTTTGCCAGTGTTGCTTTGATGCGTGTCAGGTGGTTCAGTAGTTGTGTAAAACTTGTTAGGCAAAGATTTGTTTTACAGCATCAAACAGCAAGAGTGTGTTTCTTGGTTGTGTGCGTTTCTTGGTTGTGCACAGCGCTCGCTCCGTCCGTCAGTTGGTGCGTCAGCTGTTGGGACGCAGCCCGAGTTTAGTGTGATTTTGTTACTAGTGGACTGTCGGATGTATAAGAGTATAAATATAAAACTCTGAATGTAAAGACGATGGCATATCGACTGTAATCCTGAATCTCCATTAACCTGCAGTGTGGATCAGCAGTGAGAAGTGTTAAGAATATTCAGTGTTGAATGTTCCAGATCACACTGGTGTGACGACGTGTGCCAAAGGGTTAAAAATCGATTATTTTCTTTTTCTACATCAATGCAGAATCGTTCACTTTTGCCTCACATTCATTATTTTCCACAGCTCTAGTTTGTGATGGTTCAGCCTAGATTTGTTATTGCATTAGACTGGATACACCCCCCCTCCAGTTATATTACAATTCTAATTGCTTATAATGGACAAATAAATATAAAAATAAAACCAAAACAAATTGGTGTAGGTGGAAATGGAGGAGACCACCGATTGGTCAAATACAGTTTTACACATTGTCACTCGAGTCACATGCCATTCCTTAAAAACACTGGCTAGCCAGAATTGCTCTCTGTGACTCATGTTAAGCCAACCCATAC
Organism: Brycinus macrolepidotus; assembly: GCA_037974445.1. Classification (NCBI taxonomy): domain Eukaryota; kingdom Metazoa; phylum Chordata; class Actinopteri; order Characiformes; family Alestidae; genus Brycinus; species Brycinus macrolepidotus. The sequence continues at coordinate 12,679 of JBBPCZ010160254.1, forward strand.
AGAGCAGGTACAGATTATTTACCGTGCCGTGCCGAAAGTGACCCAGGGATGTTGACTTGCTCTTCTAAACAGTGCTGTTGCTGTTAGCTAATGTTTCTCCTGTTTGACTCTTTTTTGGGACGTTTATACAATTTCATGTATTAGAAACTTTTTTTTTTTGTTTACAGTGTTTTCTTTTTTAATTAGCTAGTATTTTAATATTTAAACACTAAGCAAGCAATAAGGTCCATGCCATTATGTGTAACTTGTGACCTGAAGTTATGAATAGCCCCTTTGACTGACATGGAGCCCCTTTGATAAATGTTACATCTTGAACCTGAGAAAGAATTTTGTTCTTCTACATCCAATAATGTTCTCATAATCACAGCCACTAAAATCACCAGTGTGGAAGTGCTTCACACTTTATTCATTGTACATGTCCAGCTTTTATGTAAATACCGTTCCAGTTGCACAGAGGGCGTCATGGACGAGTCGAACTCGAACAAAGTTCTGGAGCAACAGTGTGAGATTTTTTTGGAAAGCTTTATCTGATTTCTAACCGCCCATGAGCCATTAAAACGTCTGTTCTTTATAACTGCTTGTACGAAACATGGTTTTTATAAATGTACCATTTAATAAACGGATCAACCATGACAGTGTGCAAGAAATGAAATAAAATGAATGTGGAATTTAAGTATTGGTATACAGAGCTTTTTTACTGTAGTGGAGTGGAGAGTCTTGTGTATCATTTCATTTTTTACACATATTGTTCATTTTGTTCAAAAAACTTCTGTAATATAATTATTTTCCGATATTGTGTTTTCAGTGTGTTGTGTAGTTGATGGTATTCTTTTAAAAGTTTTGCCTGAATTAAAATAGACTCTCTGCTAAAAACATTATTCTGTTAAGTGTTAATTAGTGATTGAAATCAGATTGAAATTATTTGTGTTTTCATGGATGGTATGTCCGTCATGGCTCTGTTTTAAAATATTTTTTAATAAATTAATGTGTTTCTTTTATCACTTTGCAATTTAAATTTAAAATTTTGGCTTATTTTAAGGCGACTGTGTTGAAAATTGTAAAAAAAAAAAAAAAAGAAAGAAAAACAAATAAATCCCCCTTTTAATTTTTACCTTGTGATATCAGTACTCACACCTTCTGTGTCTTTTGCAGCAACAGATTGTCTGTGTGCTTTCAACAATGATTAAAACTGTCAGCAAAAAAACAGAATTGTCAGTTTAGCATTTTATTATCATGAGTAGGCTAAACCTACTCCTGAACCCGAAGCTGAGTGCCTTGTACAGTAGGGTTCTGCACCAGTTTAAGCCTGTGTGTTGAGTCTAAAACTGGAACACAAGCCTAAATGCACAGTCTATCGGCCACATGCATGGAAAAATGGAAAATCTCTATCTCTCTTGCATATTTGTGGAAGATCTTATAAGACACTGAATAGTAAACTGTTAAAAAGGTGATGGAAAAAGATTAATAGATTAAAAGAACATTTGATAACAATTGCAGAATTAAAAATATATAAAACAACACCATCATACAAAACATTTAATCAGCTGAAGGTTAATAGGAAAGTCTTAAGTCTGCTTTTAAAAAAGCATCCATTAAATAAAGATACTAAATATCTGAAGCTAAAAGTGTTACAGCTGAAAATTCTTCAATATTTGTAGGCCTTCGCACAGGACTTTTATTTTTGTATAGTAGATAAAAATATAAAAAAAATGAACTGAAACCATTCCAGCATAATTCCACTTCCTACTTGAAGTGCACTGGTGGAACAAAAATAGTTGGCACAGTGTTTAAACAAGCTTGCATGGTGTACAAATGACTAATCTTGCATAAAAAGTTGACATTTGCCCGTGTACAGTGGCTTGCAAAAAAATTCAGCCCCCTTTGGAAGTGAGTAAGTACCAGTTTTTCACGTTTTCCAGGAGTGATTTGTTCTCTACAGAATTTCTAGGTTGGAGGGACAGCACCTCAGGATGGCAGTTTCCAAAAGGTGACACAGATTCTCAACAGGGTTAAGGTCAGGGCTTTGAATCGGCCATTCCAGAAGTTTCACCTTTCTGTTTTTGAGCTGTTCAAGTGTTGCTTTCTCCTTTTGCTTGAGGTCATTGTCATGCTGAAAGATGAATGTTCTTCTGAGCTGTAGGTTTAGAACAGACTGAAACAAGTTCCCCTGCAATATTGTTCAGTATTTTTGTCCTTCTATTTTCCCTTCAACTGACATTATTCCTAGTCCCTGCATATGAAAAGTACCCCCATCGCACAATGCTGCCACCACCATATTTCACCATAGATGTGGTGTTTCTTGGGGTATGGGCAGTGTTAGTTTTATGGCACACATGCCATAAAAGAAATTCCCTAAGAGCAAAAGAAAGGAACACTGTGGAACCAACTCAGATAACAAATTTTCATTCTAACAATCTTTCTGTTCAGTGTTCCATTTTGGATGTGGGAACATTGTTTCCCTGAACTAAATGTTTCCTAAATGCTAGGAACACCTAGCTAAAGCATTTAAGTTCTGAAAACATTCCCCCAAGTTCTGTTTTTGTTGTGGAAATGTGATTTGGAATGCTACCAAATCAAAATGTCAAATTCTTTTAATTATCCTATGTTTTTTTAAGTTAGAAATATGTTCCCTAGAACATCTCCTTAATCTCTTTTGTAATGAAAATTTTAATTTGAATGAGAACAAATATGGGTCTAGTTTTTTTTTTTTTTTTTAACTTTCTTAGAATGTTCTAAAACAAAAAATTCTCCCAGCCTCTACATTTTTATAACAGATTTGTGACATTCATTTATATTCATGACTGGCACAGAATGACTGTGAAAAAGGTTGAGAGAACATTTCTGGGAATATTCTACTAACATCCTAAGAACATTAAGAACAATGGCTCTGTATTCTTACTCAGAGCAGCCCAAGACAAAATTCCCAGACTGTTAAATTATCACTGCAGATGTTGTCAGGGTAATGGTCCAGCGAATCTAACATAAAAAATAGTTCTGGGAATCTGGGAACATTACGTAAACTGAATATTTTTAACAAAACAAACATTTTAGAATGTTAAATTGTGTTAAGGTAACTTTCTTGGAAAATAAAACTTTAAGAAAACTGGATATTTTCATTACAAAAATGGAACTCCTAACAGCTGGAATATTTTAACATCATCCAAAGTAATGGAATGTTCCCTATGAGCTGGAAAGACTCAAAAGAGCAGATATCACAAGACCAACACAACCAATAAGAGTTAGCAGCATGTATCAGAATAGTCTTGGAAGTGGAACTTCGGAGATCTAGAATTTGAACTGCATTGCTGTGCTGGAACAACAGGCATCATGTAGCGCACCTGCTTCCAGAACCGAGAGCTGGGGGAACCTGCATTGCGACTCCCCTCGTTCCATTTTAATGATGGGTTCTTTTGCAGAAGATGCTGCAGACCCAAGGGCAGATGAGAATAGTCCTTCATGTCTCCAAGCTGAATCAGAATTACGCTCATTTCTTGTTGTACCAGGACTTGATATAACCCCACCTGCCAGTCATAACTGTGTGGGGTCGTGGCCTCTTGTGGTTCGGTGATCCCTGGCGTCAGCACCACTATGAGTCTTCGGCTGAGCTGCATTTTCTTTTCAGCGAGCTCCATGCAGTCTGGTGATCAGACAGAAATGGAAGTCAATGAGGACATCATCGCTGTCCATACCTTACAGTCCATCTATAAAAACTAAGCAGTGAAGCAGGCTGCTGTGAAATCACTGTTTTTGTGATGTCACAAACGGCACCCCATTTATATACAGTACTGCGTAAAAGCCACCCCTATGAATGATTAATTACATGGATATGCATTTGTGTGGCTGATATTACACCCACAAATATACTCAAAATATGTACTGCACCTTCTCCCGGTAGGTCATCTCTGCCACAAATGTAGAGTTTAAAGCCACAGCGGTTCTCCAGGATGGCTGGGAGAACTCTGTTGATGAAATGTGCTAAACTCTTTTCTGTTTTCTCATCCTTCTCATCCTTTGAGTAGATCACATAGGCGTCATATAGTTTTCCATCTAAATGACAGAAACATGGATGCCATTTAAAGCCCTCAGGGATGGTAAATGTAAGAAAGGTCACCTTAGGGTCAAAAATTAATCTCACTTATTTCCAATTAATCGTAAATTGTTGTTTCTAAATCCAGACGTTGGGGACACCTAGCCCTCCATACTTATAACTACTTATGGCAAAATTTCCTAAAAGCCTTTTAGTTTTAAGATTTCTCTGGCAGAGAGAGTGTTCAGTGTGAGGCTTGCGCTACCATTTAAGTTATCTTTGAGCTAAGATGCTTTTAGGAAACCCAGCCCAGTTTAGGTGTACTGGAGGCAAAACCAGAGCAAACATACAGCGGGGCGTAACGTGGAGGTAGATAACCTCTATCCTTAATGTCCCCATTCTCTATAGCAGGGGTGTCAATATCAATTGCCGGCGGACTGTTTTAAAAATTAAAAAAAATGAATTAGCTTTTTATAATCTTGTCTAACACTGTAACTTTCTATTTTATTGTCGAAATAGAGAAAAAATATTCAGACTTTGGAAAAAAAATGACTATTTTTACCTCAAAAAAACACATTTTTGTGAGTTCAAGTTAAACTAAATAAAAAAATTTAAATCTATTTCATTTATTAGCACCGAAAATATTCTTTCGAAAATCACAGGTTGAAAAAATCTTTTCTGATTGATTGATCAGCCAATTGCTCCGTTGCTTAAAAAATAATTTAATTTAAAAAATAAGGGGGAATTTAAGTGAGAAATTGTTCAAATAGAGGTTAAAATAGTTTTTAGCAAAAAGAACCTGCGTCGTAAGTTATTGAATTTTATATTTTTAGGTAAACGATTTTCTCTATTTGAATCTATGAAAATTTTTGTTTTGTCTCCAAATAAATGATTAACCAAAAAAGACTGATATAAAGCACCTCTCTGTGTCTTCAGTATTTGTTTGTGATTATTTT
>JBBPCZ010160268.1:0-17658 GCA_037974445.1 Brycinus macrolepidotus
CGGTACACAAGGGCGTACCGGACCGTGCAGCGCGTACCGAACGGTCCGGTATTTTACCGAGTACCGTTGCATCCCTACATATCACACATTTTATATTAAGCCTAATGTATAAAGTGAAAGTATTTTTTTTTCTTTTTAGTGTGAGATTGAGCTAATTAATTTTGATTACCTTTTCTAGCATCTTTACCAAGGTTGCCAATAATCATGGAACTGACTATAAATATGAGTTACCAACCCTGTTGTCATTATTTGCCAGTCGTTTCCTTCATGCAGTTGTTATTTTCCATTGTGGAAATGAGTATAATTAGAAAAGCAATTACAACAGTTTATGAAATACCCTTATACTCCTTTTCAACCAACAGGGAATGGGGTCTGTTCTGGTTCCGGCATTTTGATCAAAAATAAATTGGATTAGAACCTGAAAAGTTGGTTACCAGCTCGAAGCAAAGGGTTTTTTTTTTTTATTATTTACAGCATTTGTATTGCATGTAATTGTCTTCTGCATCTTATCATTTGTATCTACAAATGCTCCATGCTTGAAAACAACTATCTGCAATAACAGAACAAAACCTTACACATAATCAGTTTGTTACTACTATTTTTCACCCTTTGTTGATGATGCATCCTTGATTGCAATGGTTCTGCTCAAAACTGTTGGAATGGTCCAGTTCACTAGACGCCACCAAGGTTCAAAGAATCCTGAACAGAACCATTTCAAGAACTTCTTTCCCATTAGTCAAAAAGTGGAGTCAGTGATAAAAATCAAGATTGCTGCAATAGGAGTCATATTACCGATCTACCACTGATCTCTATTACGTGTGATAACACACTCCTAACTACCATTTGTGTTACTTGTCATTTATCTATAGTATTTATACCTAGCATTTGTGGACATAGCATAGCGTATTCCATATTGAGTTTTATTGGATTTATTTAGACTTTAAATTTTATATAGTTTTTATCTCTGTGTCTCTGTCTGTGTAGCTGTAACATAAGCAATTTCTTCTGGGATCAATAAAGTTTTCTGATTCTGAAGCTTGTTTTATTGCCCGGTGCTTTTGCATGAGTACATGTTCAGCAGATCTTGGGTTTGTTGTTGCTCTGCTCCAGGTTGGAGAGGTGAAACCTCTTATTGGGAACAGAAGGTGGGCTGATATTTTCTCTTTACTCTCAAAAAACACTCTGAGAGCAAGTGCAGGTGAAATGGCATAGCTTTTATTCAGAGAGAATGGAAGTCAAAATGGAAAAAGCTTTTAACCCAAATGCACCTTTCGGTACTTCAGGCCAGACAAACACCCCATAGAAAAGGAAAATTCAGAATAATTCTCTTCTTTTGCCCAGCCTGCTTCTCCTAGACATAACTGAGCTCAGTTTAACATCGATATGAGATTCTGACCATTTTCTCCCACTTCTTAAATTCAGCTCCTCAGAAAGATCCTCCTCTAATCTCATCAAATCTTCAGATAAACCAAAAGATCCAAAAGAAAACTTGTCTTTTAAATGAGTTTGAAATTCGTTTTAGTGCTCAAATTCAAGTCTACCAAATCTGGTAAGTTTTGAGGTTGTTAAAGAGCAGAAAACAGAGAAACTGATGAAAGGAGCAAAAGAACTTCTGTCTTAGGTTAATTTTTTCTTTTGCTCCTTATTTCTCCTAAAGAAGGAGGTTTAGTAGAAACAAGTCAGACTTCTTCTTATTTGAGATTTGAGATTATTGATGTTTTATTTCTGATGAGATGAAGAAAAGATTGTCATTAACAGCAAAAACTTAATCTGGGTCCCGCTCTTTCAAGAAGAAGGAAACTGTTCTTTGTTTTTTTAGATAGGTCCTCAATAAGGTGGAATGTTAAGCATTACTGGTAGGATAGGAGGCATTTTTCAGTGTTTTGTTGATGATTGTGGGGAAAAAAACATTTCAGGCACTCTCCAAATTCAATTCCACCATTCGGTTTGACAGCTGTGACAGAACAGTGTTTTCCCAGTTAAAGTTACGTCCTCTGTGCTGCAATTTCTATTGGTCTAGTCTATTTGTCTATTGGTACATGCCCTACATGGTTCTCAGTTGTTTATAGTTAAATTTATAACATATGCTTGGTAATTAATTTCAAACTTATTCAGTTGACTAATTTTAGAAGGACATACTATACATGTATTCATTCTCAAAACATTTCCATAATTTGATTGCATCAGTTTATTTGGTTTGGTTTGAAATTTGTAAATGGTGTATAAAATGTTTGATGTGATTAAGCTATATGAATGAATGACATTGCCTTAGAAGAGGTCATGCTCCTCACAACAGAATTGCTGTAAAGTAAGAGTCTTGTGCTAAATAAGAACAATACATTATTTTTGGGGAAAACACCTGCTTCGAAGGATCTGTTTTCAGGTTTTGAATCACATTGTCATTACACTCAAGATCTACTGTTATTTTAGCAACGATGGCCCTGTTTCAACATCCCATCATCTACTCTGCAAAGTTCCTGAACAAGGAAATAATGGTATTTTCCTTGACCTTTTTGAAAAGTTCCACTGAGCATCTATCTCCTTAAAGCTCAGTCACTCTGACAGATTGCAGAACTTCATCCTAAAATTCAGCGTCCAGCGAGGATTCTTTATTTGGATGGACACTGCCCTGGAGACAGAAACAGGAGCACTACAGGAGCAGTCACTTTTGGTCATTTTGTGAAACTTTCTGTGTGTGTTCCTGCCAAGGCTTTAAAAAAAAGAAAAAGAAAAAAAGCCATGTCCTTCACAACGAGTCCCACAAGGCTCTGAATGTCAAAGTCATTGTATTCACTCCCCGCTCACAAAATGACTGAATTTGATTTTCAACTCCCTCACAGGATGGGCCGTAGGCTTTAATTTTGAAAGGTCAATATCTGGCTGTGGTGTTCTTTATTTATTTGCTTATTTATTTATTTTTTGAGGTGGTTGTTAGAGTGTTTTTTTACTGAATCAATTCTTTGAAAAATCAGAAGTCCAAACTCATCGTAGATCATTTCTGACATTGGCTGGTTCTTCTGGACATCTGTTCCCTATTTCATAAGCTCCTCCCACTCTGACCCTCATTTCTCTGATTTTTTACATAATTTTAAAAATATATATAATTAGTAGTAAGGTTCAGGTTAAAACCGAGTCACATCAAGTTGATTCATTCAGTGATGGAAGAAGTCTAGCTCAGGATGTGGACTGAAGCCTGTCCAGCATAATCTCAAAGGAACATTTTGCTGCTTGTTAATTGGCATCATATTTCCAAGGTTAAATGAGCACCAGGTGGAATATGTTATGCTTTAGTAGTTACACAGGGAAGGGAAAGGGCTGATGAATACAAGCTTTTAGTTCAGTCATAACTGAAGTAACGGAAATACTTTTGTCTCAGGCCATTGTCTGCATCAACTGCTTGCTTTGGAACTGGGTAGTAATCCTTCAATCCTTCAATCCTTAATGTGAAATTTCAAATATTCTTGTGGTTGTTCAGCCAACACATGTTTGGTGTCTGAAAGAACAGGAATGTACGATTAACTAATACAACAATGAACTTCTTGCCTCTGTAGTTTTGTACTGGACCTACGAGGCTGACATAACTAACAAGAATTGGAAGTTTATAGCCCACTGGTTAGCACTGTGCAAATTGCATGCTAAATCATCACACACCTGCCTCAAACTGTCCTGAGATGCTAAGTAATCTCAAATAGCTTTGCTTATGTGGTTTCTGGTGCTGTATGATTTGTATTACATGCCCAACAGTATGTGGATGCGTGAACATCACAGCAACCACTCCTCTGGGAAGGCTTTCAATCACATTTTGGTACATGGATGCAGAGATTTGCTTCTATTCAGACTCAAAAGCATTAATATAATCAGGCTCTGTGGTTGGGACATAAGGTCTGGAACACAATCAGCACTCCAGTGGTCAAAGCTACCTGCAAGCCAGTACAGGTCTTTCACACCAAGCTTGGCAAACCATTTCTTTATGAACCTAATTTTCACCATGAGGGCACATAGTAAACAAGTCTATTACCAAAAAAGTTCTCTAAAATGTTATTGTATGCTTTTGTAGGCATTTACGGCATTTTTCCACTGTGCCATACTGCAAACAGACGTTTTTCCTTTACAAATAAAGTGACCCATATCTGAGCCGTACCCGAGCTGCTCAATGGCAGCTTGAGTCATCACAACATGGAAAGATTTTTACTGTCCATGGAGATACAAACTAACAACTGGGAAGTCTACAAAGTACAAGCACTATTATCCGTTAGGTCTGAAGATAAATTTCAGTGGGAGTTTTTTATCATGCTCACAAATCTTATCTTATCTTCTCTTATCTTTAACACTGTGAGAAATGTGAGGGTGTGCCAGGATGTTGCTAACAAGTTAGCTGAGTTAGGTATTCATTGCACAGCTAAAGAATGCAGAGAATACATTTTTAAAAACATTAAACAAGACTATAAATAATAAAAGACCGCAATAACAAGCCTGCTCTGACAGAAAAACCTTCGACTAGTTCGACTCCACGGACATGGTTTTTGGATGATGACGGGCCATAAACTGTGTGGAGAGAATTGTGCTGCTGACGCGTTACCAGGCTGAGATACTCTGGAAATTCAAAGTGTGCTACAAGTTCCTTGCCATTGCAGTACAGCACGATTCCTGCGTGCCTATGGAAAAGTGACTTTTGACATCCCTGCACTGGAATTAAGGAGCTCAAATCATGAAAAACAATCCCAGACCACAATTCCACTTCCACCAAACTTTACAGCTGGCTGTGATTTAAGGCAGGTCCTTCTTGCATCTGGCAAACCCAGATTAGTCTGTCAGACTACCAGATTCACTCACAGAGTGGTTCATCACTACTACAAAAGTGCTTTACACCACTTCATCCGACAGCTAGCATTGCACATGTGATTTCAAGGCTTGTACAATTGCCACACCCCGGAAAAACAAATCCATGAAGCTCCTGATGAACATTTCTTGTGCTGATGTTGCTTCAAGAGGCACTTTGTAATATGACTGTGAGTGTTACAACTGAGAATAAGCATTTTTAACAAATTACCCTCTTCAACACTCAGCAGTCCTGTTCTGTGAGGTTTTTGTGACCTACCACTTCAAAGTTGAGCTGTTGTTGTTGTTACTAGACTTTTCCACTTCACAGTAAAAGTCACATTTGACAAATTTGGCAGCTCTGACAGGGCAGAAATTTGATAAACTGGTTGAAAAGTTGGCATGCTATGACAATGCCACTGAGCTCTTCAATACAACCCATTATACTGCCTTTGTTTGTCTATGGAGATGAAATCGTGATTTATTTATCTGTTAGTGACATGGTTGAAATAGCTGAAGTGGTTTCCACACAGAAGGGGTAGAGATGGTACCCACATACTTCTGATCACATATTTTTATCTATAAGTTTTGTCTTAGTCTGTTACTTAAACAGCACCATATTTAACCCTCCTTTTATCTTTGGTGTCAGTTTGACCCCATTCAATGTTTAATGTCTCTAAATAAGAAATTGACCTTATTGTTCCTAATTTAATGGGGACAAACTATGTAAACACAAAATTAATATGATATGTTTTCATTGTTCTGCACACATTTTGTACAAACTGATGTTGCTGTAATGTGCAATTTTATTATCTTTAAATAACATGTGTCATGGGGGAAGGAAACATATTTTCCACCAGAACTTTGATATTTCCTACCGTCTGGCTTTTATCACGTGTATGTTTAGTTTTAAGCCCGATTTAGGTTGACAACAAAGAAACATAAAAGTACTAATACATAAACTTGGGTAGCAAATTTAATGTCAACTATTTTCTGGAGGTTTAAATTGCTGGGGTCAAGCATACCCCAAGCATAAAGGATGTTTATAAATTTAAACAGAACATGGGGATTAAGTTGCATGAAATAAGAATAGGAAAAACTGTAACTGCTTCAGATGTTGTTGTTATTGTTGTGGTCACCTAAACCAGTTTGCCGTAGCAAGTGATCAGAATATAAACATTACCACTCAGGTTGCTGAATGGAGGGGAGGTGACCCCCAACGGAATGCCAAAATGAGCAGTCTGTTGTTTAAAATACCCATTTTCAAACAGACCAAGTGGAACTGACCCTGAGTGTGACTGTGAATGAATCTAACCCTAGAAATGATTCGACTGTGAATTCATTGGTATTTATTGGTTGTGAAAAGGTGGACATTGACCTGGACATGCTCTTGGTCCATTTAACACAGAGCCCCATATGTGGTGGACCCTCATGGCCAGCCATTTGTCAGAGAGATAGGTGGTTGTGAAAAAGGCCCAGATGCTCAGATTGATTGCTAAATGAAAAAGCAAAGAGGGTCTTGAGAGTCAAAAGATTCTGCACTTAACAATAACAAAAGCATATTGTAACTTTATTAGGGATACATAATAGAACTAATGTCATTATATGGTAACACCTCATAAATAATAATATGAATACACATCATATAGTGAAATTTCCAAATCTTCTCATTGCAAAGAAAGAAGAGTTCTTTGAGGACTAATAGCATGACAGTAGCTTACTGGCTTTACTCTAATTTGATTCATATATTAATTCATTTATTAAGCAACAAAGATTTAATTGATTCTTATTAAAGACAGGCCTAGTCCGTTCTCATGCAGACAAAAACCTGCCCCCCAGGAGTCATCTCTGCTTTTCAGGACTGTTTTAAACTCACTGACTGGCACATTTTTTGGAAGGCTGTAACCTATGACGGCTCTACCAACCTGGAGGAGAACATGGCATCAGTGACTGGCTACAAGTACATTGATGATGTTACTGTCTCCAAATACACCTTCAAATCAGGTGATAAGGCAGCCCTGAAAACAGCTAGGGCCAACCTGTCCAAGGCCATCAGAGCAGTGAAGCTCGCACTGGGCATCCACATGGCAGGGTATCCAGGCCATCACCAACATCAGGGCATCTCCACCTGCCCGTGACGGTTGAGGCCTCCCTTCCAGATGCACTGAATGAATTCTATGCATGGTTTGAGCCACAAAATGACTTGGCAGCAAAGACGAACATGCTGTTTCCCAATAACCAGGTGCTCTGTATGACCACAGCTGATGGTTAAACCATGGAAGACCACCAGACCAGACAACGTACCTAGCCGAGTGCTCTGAAGATGCGCAGGGCAGCTGGCAGATATTCTCACAGACATTTTCAATATTTCTCTGACATGTTTCAAAGCTAGCACCATCATCCCAGTGCTCAAGAAATCTTTGGTTTCCCACCTCAATGATTACTGTCGCATTGGACTCACTTCCATCATCATGAAGGAGCATTGTTTTGTCACCAAGTTTGTTCATAGATATGCATTTAATATGCACTCTAAGAGTGCATATCTAAGATAAGAGTGCACCAATGACCAATTTTTGGTCATTGGTTGGTCATTGGTCACATGTTAGTAGTGGTTATGTGTTGCTTATTAATTCCTATCACCCACAGTAACGTTTCACCAAAGACATGGCAATGTTTTTTTTCTTATCACATTGGCTTCACTACTGTCACAGTTTTTTTTCCCATGAACACACGCACACACAAACACACACACATACACATATACACACACAGAGGCTGCGATTCCACAACTTTATGGGATTTTTAGTGGATGAGAGGTGCAGCATTGTGTGAAACTCATTTCTCCTCAAAAGTCCAGGCTGTAAATCACTCTGAAGCCATAACACCATCGTCATGGGCCATCACCACTTTGCTGTCACTGTTTGCTTTGGGCTTTGACCTTACAAAGCTTCCAGCCAAAACACTGCCAGGAAACTTCCAGTCAGAAGTTTGACAGAACCTGTTTTAGATGGCTGCCTTAAGATTTTAAACTTATGAGCCGCATCTGAAAATACTCATAATGGTCAGCTTGCTTATTCGAAATAGCTCAGTTTGCATCACTCAGTAATTCAAATACAATTAGATAATTATATAATTAAAAAATGAGGTTTGTTTTGAAGTAAAAAATGACAAAAACATGTCAGAAATTGAAAGATGTTTTGCTTACATACACAAATGTGCAGTCCTGTACAGCGCAGCAAGAGGGAAAAAAAATTATTTCACTAATTAAGAGACCTATATGTGTATTATCTAAATTTCAATTCTTGCCAAGTGTTGGAGCTTATTTTAGTTGTGGTCAGTTATACATTATAAAGAAATTCTAAGTAGTAAGCAATTAAACATTATTAATATAAATTATAGTAGTCAGTTATAAATCCTTATTCCAAGTATTTGGCGTGTGAGATTAAACACCACTTCCTTTTATTCCCCTCCTGCTATGATACAGTAACTGACTGTATGTAAACAGTACATATAACCAGTGTATATTCTGTATTCACTCTCAGTACTGTTGTTGCTTATTGCTGGTGGCACTGTACTTTGTCCTGTCCTGTTGTATTGTATAGTTTGCTCTGCACAGTTCTGTCTGGACTTGTGTGGTCTGTTGTGCCAAGGTCCTGGAGGAAGTTCAAATGTGCATTTGTGAACAGAGAGTTTTTCGAAGTAAAAAAGTTGTGTTTGGGGCTTTTGTGCCATGTGCAATGTTTTGGGATTTCACCAATTGGCTACTGCAAAAATTACGTCAGATTCGAGATTTAGATGCCCTCTGTGCCATACCTTTTGTTTTTTGCTATCCTTTTTAGAATGAATTGATTTAATTGTGCTCAAATTAAATAACACTAAACATTAAATTATGGTACCTTTAAATAATAAACTATTTCACTTAAAGTAAAATATATAACAGTAAATGTATGCTAATTCATGAGATCCAGTAGGTTCATGCCACTTTCTGATCTTTCACTGATGCACATGAAAATTCACCATCGTACTATCACCACCAAATAAGTTGAGTTAACTTCAATTATTGATGGCTCATGTCAGTATAATAACTGGTACATTCATAACTGATTTCTTTTCTGCAATGTCTTATATGGATATGTTCCATTATATTAATTCATATGTATGATATCATGCTAAGTTCAAGGAAACATTTGCAACCTCTAATGTCTAATGTTGATGTTTTCAGGTTACATGATGGTATTGATTTCCATTACTGAGCACATGGTTGAACATGAGAGATTGAATGAAATGTTTTGCTAGAGAGAAACTTACTGAGTCAGAATTGTTTGTAGTGGTGGTGATGGGAACCAGATGTCTTTTTTGCCACCGCACAAAAGGTACCACCTGAAATGGTTACTTAAATGTTGGCAGATGCCTGAGACATTGCTTTACAAAACTTCTGAGATATAATTTTTAAATCCCTTTCATCAAGAGAGGTATGTGCAGAACATTGTCAGGCAAAATACCCAACGTAAACCTATAAACATATGATAACCCTTGATTTAGAAGGTCTACTGTAAGCTGCTCAGATTGCCTTTAACTAACATTTAACTAAATATCTATTAAAGGTATCTGAACCTTCAAACCCTAAACCTTATCCCAACCCCAATGTCAATCTCAACATAAAACTCAAATCTACTCCTAAACCTAAACTTATTATTGTTAATAATCCTCAGATAGTTTATCAATTAAAGTATCTGTCGATAATCTATATTGGATCATCACAAAAAGTGTGTCCAAACTTCTGTTTTAACTATTTTAACATAACCAACCTCACTTATACTGAAGACAGGGTTAGGTTCACTGGTGGCTTTAAATAGTAAATTGGTACCATTTTATAGTAAATATCTCTATTTACTGTGTAGTTACACATTGACAGTGCATGAAATAACAAGGTAACTATCGGTGATGTATTCATTATTACAGCTGATTAGTGCAGCATATTTATGTTTGTACTCATGTCATTACATTAGTGTAATTACCTCTAGCTGTAAAACTGAATACATCACCAGTAGTTAAATTGTTATTGCATGCATTGTTAGGGGTACTTAATGTAAAGTTGGACCAAAAAAGGTCAAATCAAACAACTAAATTAATTTGTTGACATCGCAAAAGGGGGGGGGGAGGTCTTTAACAATATCTGCTATAGATTAAGTCTCCTAAGCAAGTAACTAAACATTTTGCACATTCGCATTTTTTAAATAAATACTACAGTTGCCAGTGTCATTATTATGACAGCAAAAGGCTTCTTGTAACAAAAGGCTTCTGACAGCTGTGCACTGGCGGCCTACATACTACGCTCTAATCAGCGACCAGATTTCCTGATGATCCAGACTGTGCAGGTCCTATAAATACTTTCTACACACATTGTTGAAGCACGGATGCAAACATCTCAATGAATGCACCCAGTGAACCCAGTGATGACATTATTAATTGATTATGAGATCATGATAAAAAATGAATGTTTTAGTAAAAGATATATTGATTCGGATGCAGTTGTCTTTGTCTCATACACAGTTATTATGAAAAATAAAGTTGTAATTTAAAGTTGTAATTAAAAAATAAAGTTGTAATTTAAAAAAAAAAAATTCAAATTAAAGTATTTTTAGTAGCACTTGTGGCAAGTTTTACCTATTGGCACAAGTACAAAAAGTGTAATTGTGATGTCCTGGTCAGAGGCCGCTAGAGGCCGCCATTGTGTAGGTCATTATTCTGGACTTTTATTTTGAAACAGTGTGTCAGTGTGTCTGGTGTCATGTCTGCAGTCACCTGTCTAGAGTTCGTCTTAAATGATTGCCTGTTCTTATTGGTTCTTGTTCTAGTCTTGTGTGTATTTAAAGTGCCTTAGTTCATGTCTCAGTTGTCGGTCAACCCTCACGCTCACCCTCATGGATACCCTCACTCTACCCGTCCTTTGTGCATCGCCTGTTGAATGTATGTTTTGGGCCCTTGTGCCTTCTTGTGTTTTGAGTTTGTGTTTTGTTAATAAAACCCTACAAAGGGAATCCTGTGTCTGCACGTCACTCACCACCTCGAGCACCCCTGTTGTGACAGTAATACAAACTGCACGCTAAAATCACCACAGCTTTCAGAATCCGGATATGGCAATCCATGCTTCCACTAGTTTTATCAGTCAAATGGTAAACCAACAATTGTCAGGCTAAAAGCTAATGTCAAACAATTGATCTCCCTGGTCATCAGTGAGCCTTTCAGAGCAGTTTATAGTCACTGAACTGGAAAACATCCACTGCCCAAAAATAATAATAATAATAATAAAATTAATGAATAAAAAAGAATAATTCTTAGCAGAACAGTGCTAGTTCTATGGAGGTGGCATGTTAGTGGAACTGTTTACACTGTTTATAATGTTAAAAATAAAATAATTTTAATAATACCTACTCACTGGTGGTCCTGCATAGTTCATGAACATTGATGAACAGGGTAAAGGGGGTTAACAAACAATGCAGAGAAAAAAGTGGACAATAATCTATTCATAAATTATAAAGTGCACCTCAAAGATTCAAAGTTTTTATTGTCATATGAACGAAGTACAATGAAATTCTTACTTGAATGGTTTTCCACAGACTACGTACAATTAGACACAATTAACATTACAGTGTGATAAATAGTATACAAGTGACAACACTATCACATATTCAGAAAAAAGGCTTTAAAATAGGTGCACAAAGAGTCTTTCTGCTAGCGAAGTTAACATTAGAATAAATGCAAACAAACCAGAAAGCAGTAAAAAGTATCAAGATTTGTTTTGTTAAAAGTAGTTGATATTCTGTGAGCTGGTAAGGAAAACACGGGTTTCCAGATTTCTCCTCCAGCCATTGCTTGGATTTGTGAAATTCCATCAGCAGCTCCAGATTTAATTTAATGAAGGACTGATTGAATCAAACCAAGTTTCTGATTGAAACTCTGAGTACTACTGGACTTCCACAAGGAACACACTGATATACTGAAAAAAAAATCACTATTTTCTGTATAGTGTCATTTGTATTTGTTCTTTTTAGTTTTATGTAGGATATTTAGTAATATTAACATGAAAAAACACTGCTCATTTAAACAGTTTTAAACATTATTTTTGCTGGAGTCCTAAGACTGTACACCAGTAGCCTACTCCAAGACTGTACTATACAATATTCAACATGAGATAAAGAGATATGATATGAAATAGTGATATAAAGTGTCACAGTGGGTAGTTTGGTGATTGCAATACAGAGAATAATTCAGCAGTTTACAGAATATACAGACTTAGTACTAAACAATTAAATTGACAGCTCAGATTTTTGATCAAATGGTAGTACAAGTAGAGTGAGTGGATCTCATGTTTTTTTTTTTTCAGGTATGCATGGAAATAGTGCAGCCTAATTGGAGTTATTGTATCCAAAAGCTGTAATTTTGATTGAAAAGGACTCTGATATGCATGATGCAGAGAATTTGTGAGTCAGTTCAGCCACTCTGCTTTGAGTGTGATGGTTCATGGTTCATTTGTCTGTGCATTATATGGCTTTACATGTTTGAGGAACTTCTGAAGCTTAAAAATAGTTTTGAAGCGACGCCACAACACATCATACATCCGCCTACCATCCCCTCATTACCCTTGCAAGCAAATTCAAATTCATTATATAACAACGTGACTCTGAAGCAAGTGTGGGATGATTTAGGCACAGTGCACAATGCTAATGCTAATTAGTGAAGCATAAGCTTTCAGTACTTGTTAGCTACATTGACTTCGCAGCTCCTGGCTCTTCAACTACACACTGGGATGAAACTGCATATGTGACGATCGCTTTAATACATATGTCAACAAAATCACATTGTAATTAAACCAGCTGTGAAAGTACTAAAACACATCTTTCCTATGTGAGACACCCAGGCTAGCATGAAAAAAGAAAGAAAAGAAAAAAAGATCATTTGGCATATTCGCGTGACACTTTGAGCTATTCTTCATTCAGATAAACACTTGGTGTAACATCACAGATTTTCCCTTATTGCATGCTCTCTCTCTCTCTTCTCTCTCTCTCTCTCTCTCTCCCTCTCTCTCTCTCTCTTTCTCTCTGTCCCTTCTCTCAGTGAGTTCTCTCTCTTGCTCTTCTCTCTTCTCTCAGTGAACTCTCTCTCTCTCTTTCTCTATGTCTCTTCTCTCAGTGAACTTTCTCTCTCTCTTTCTCCCCTCTCTCTCTCCCTCTTTCTCTCTCTTTCTCTCAGTTAACTCTCTCTCACTCTTTCTCCTCTCTCTCTCTCTCTCTTCTCTCTCTCTCTTTCTCTCTTTTTCTTTCTCTCTCTTTCTCTCTCTCTTTCTGAGTTAACCGTTGTAGTTTTCTAGACCAGAAGATCAGAGTTTTGTAACTAATTTAAGTGAATGAGCCTTTGTGACAGAAAGATTCAACAAACTGCAGACCTTCAACAGCACATTAACCGTCCTGCTGACAGAAATTTCATGACATAGGCATACTTTTCCATAGGCATAAACAGTACTAAAACTGTACTGTAATGGTACAGAACTTGCAGCACACTTTAATTTTCCAGTGCATAAGCGTATTCTCTCCTCACAGTTTATGGCCGGTCGTCCCAAAACCACGTCGATGGAGTCGAAACAGCGGAAAGTTTTTCTGTTAGAGATACTTTTGTTATTGTGGTCTTTTACTATTCATAGTCTCGTTTGCATTTTTTTTTTCTTTTTCTCGACATTCTTTAGCCAACTAGCTCACTTGTTAGCTATATCCTGGCACACCTTCACGTTTCTCAGTGTTGAAGATAAATTTGTTAGCATCATAGAAAACTCCCACTTGTACTTGTACTTCGTCGGCTACCCAGTTGTTAGCTTGTATCTCCATTGTTGTTTTTTTTGTGTAGACAGTAAACAACAATGTCTTCTTTCCATGTTGTGATGCCAACATTTCGACCAATCAGAAAACAATGATGCAGTCAGCCCAGCCGCAGCCCACTTTCGGCCTTGCCATTAAGCAGCTCATCAGCTCGGGTATGGGTCACTTTATTTGTAATGGAAAAACATTTGTTCACGGTACGACACAGTGCTTTGTGCCAACGAAAAGCACCATTTCAGTATTACAGTACATCGCACAGAAGTTGTGAAGGAGGGGAGCACTTGGAGGTGGTGTTTTTTCAGACATAATGCTGTGCTCCCTCTTATCACAGATGGACCTTTTAACTTCTAAAAACAATAAAGCCTCGAAAAGAAAAACTTTTTTGCACCATACACATCATTTCAGTTATGCACATGAAAAGTGTGAACAATATGAAAAAAAAAACTTGAAATGAAATTGGTTATATGAAGAATAAAAGAATCTGTGATCAGAAAAATGATGAAACATGAAAAAAATAATTCCTATAAACAACAACAATTATTTCCTCCTGTGAATTTTATGACATTTTATTAATGAAGCAGGCTGTCAAGGCTAATGAAATTAAAAACATTATTAACCTCAAAACTAATCTAATAAAGTTCATGTGATTTATGCTACCTGTCAAATGTTTTGGCACACAGTGAGATTTTGTACATTTCAGTGGGGCAGCTGGTATCCTGGTGGTTAGTGAGTTGCCCCTGTGATCGGAAGGTTGTGGGTTCGAATCCCAAGACTGCTAGTGGCACCACTGGGGTACCCTTGAGCAAGGTACTGTGGGGTGGTGGTGGCCTAGTGGGTAGGATACTTGCCTCTGGACCAAGAGGTCATGGGTTTGAATCCTATCTTCAGCACCACTGGGTTCCTGAGCAAGACCCTTAACCCCAAGTTGCTCCAGGGAGACTGTCCTCTGTAGTTAGGAAATGGAAGTCACTTTGGATAAAAGCATCTGCTAAATGCCGTAAATGTAAATGTACCATCCCCACACACTGCTCCCTGGGCGCTGTGTCGCTGGCTGCCCACTGCTTCACTTGGTGAATGGGTTAAATTCAGAGAAAGAATTTCACACTATTAACACTGTGTGCTAGGGTGTTTTCCCACAAGACTATAAGAGGCCATTTTACTTAATCACTTAATATTTAGTAAAAATACACTCAGTATTCTTTGCTAGCAAATAAATGTACAGCATTTTCATCATTTTATTCATTGCTACCAACCTACAAAAAAACATATAACAATTATAGTTACAATGGATCACCAGACAAGTGTTAGATATTTAACGAGCTAACACTGATGAAAAAGTTAATTAGTGCATTTAAAGTTAAAGGACAGTCTAGAATTTTACTCTGCATCACCACACAACCAGTTAACAGGATGTCAGACATGCACTGTTCCATATTTTAGTTTTATATTTGTATTCAACAACTTTCCACTGTTTAACAAGACAAAATTTTTTTGACAAAAATGGACAAGTGGTAAAAACCTGTGCTGTATATATATATATATATATATATATATATATATATATATATACGACGCCAGATTGCTCACACTGTTCACAGTACACAACTTGCTATCCTGTAGTGGGGAAACTTGAAGGCATTCTGGTTTGCACACTACACCCGTCAGTAAAAGGGGTCACACATCACAAGATCTTTCTCCATGAAGTATCTCAAACCAGCCTGGTTTCCAAACTACGTTTTGTCACGAAACACAATGACAGGGGAACAACGCGGGTGCATCCGAATAATAAAAAAAATATAAATAAATAAATAATAATAATCATCATCATCATCATCATAATTATAATAATAATGATAATAATCCATTTTATTTATAGGTGCCTTTCAAGGCACTCAAGGTACCTTTACAATACATAGTAAAATCAGTTCTACACCAGTATGCAACAATGTATGATCAATGATTTAACATAACATACATAATAAGTTAATTTAATAGCATAAGCTGTTAACGTTAAAGCTGGACAGAATAAAAATGTGTTTTAGGGCTGTATTTGAAGATTGGAGCAACCAGAGCTGTAGGTCTGAGATCCTTTGGTTAGGGATTTGACAGCACAGACTTCATGAATTCTCAAGAGATTTTAAATAAAAATCTGACTGACTTTGCCAAAACTAGATTGTGTTTGGACCTGCCAGCAGGACAATAATACAAACCATTTGTTCAAAAGGCTTAATTACCACAGAATCAAGCTTTAGACATGACCATTCACTGACCCAAACCCTATTAAAACCCTGTTGGGGAGCTGAAGAAGAGATTACCTAATACACTAAAGGATCTTGAGAAGATCAATTGCTGTTTTGTTGGCAAAAGGAAGTACAAAGTACTAAATGCAGGGGAGCAACTGTGACGTGATTTTGTTAGAAAAAAATATCTGTTCAGATAAGGGCTTTTGTTTTCTTAGACAAAATTTACTTCAACTGAGTAACAGTTTAGAACGTCATGTTTTCAGTTGAGCTAATTAACCACAAATACATTTTTCCATGACCAATTTTACAAGATCTTTACCAAGAGTGCCAGTAATTATGGAGCTGCAAACCAATATAATCTTAACAAAACAGACTATTAACAACAGCAGTGTTTGCTAATAGTGAGTGAAAGCCCCTAGTCAATAGCTACCAAGAATGAATTATTTTAAAGAGTCACATTAGTAAAGCACTTTTAAGCCAAAAGGCTGGTCAAATTCAATAATCAATATATGTTTTATTGATTTATGTCAATTCATTGGGAAAAACAAAACAAAAATGAGGGCTTTGCAAAAGTTATGGCACATTTTATATATATATATATATATGTTCCCAGTATGTTTTATAAAGTTGTTATTTTCAAAATTGTTATCTGTAGAGTATGTGTTCATGTGTTTCCCCCTATAAAATCAGCAAAATGTAATTTGACTGGGCGTATTCAAACTTTAATTATTCATAAATAGTCCTCAAGGGCAGTAAAGTGGCGGTATTAGGGTCCTGAATGCTAAACCAGCTGACTAAGTGGTCTGGGGTTTCTCCTGCAAGGTACTGCATTTTCCATTGACTTTTCATTAATCAGACACTTTACTCGCCGTATGGGAGTGAAGGTCATAGTGCTAGTGTATTTTCTTTCTTCTTTTGTTACACTCACTCTCTGCCCCTACCCTCCATCGGTCTTATTCGGTCCGTGTCATTCTTTAGTCCCCCTCACCCAATCAGAATCAGGATCAGAAAACTTTATTGATCTCGGAGGAAATTGCTTATGTTATGGCTGCACAGACAAACAGAGACACAGAGACAGGAACAATATAAAATATAAAGTCTAAATAAATGCAGAAAATACTCTCTACTAAATATACTGTGCTATATACACAAAATGCTGTGGTATTAATACTATAGATAAATAAATAAAGCCAGTGTCCCTGTCTTTCTGCTCACTTCTTTTTTCCCCCTCCTTGTCCCCTTCTCAGTTTATCTGCTCATCTCACCTCATCTTTACACGTTTGGTTGTTTCCACATGATCGATCCCCAGGAGGGTCATCAAGAAACCCTCAAATCCCTAAAATAATCATCCATACACAAACGTCATCTTCCAAGGACCCAAGACACACTCCTTCCATAATAGTGGTTCAGCATTGCCCTAAAGAATGTCTTAATAGTCTCCCACTACCACCCCCCCCCCCAAAAAAAAGAAGGTCAGCAGGGTTTTCTGGCCTTCAGCTCTTCTCTGACTCACTGCTTCTCGGAAATCCTCCCCTCCACTTCGAGCCAAGGTTGAGCCCTCCTCCGCATTGTAACAGCTCTTGCGGGAAATGATAAAAATATCAGAGCTAATTGTTTGCCGCGCCTCGGCACCGGGAACACCGGACTGAAATGAGTTTTGGAGGAGTGAAGATTAGCAGGGGGACATATTTTATGTATGTGTGTGTGTGTGTGTGTGTGTGTGT
>JBBPCZ010160276.1:0-17657 GCA_037974445.1 Brycinus macrolepidotus
TATGAATTCGGACATACTACTCGCCTCGCATACTGTTTTTCGCATACTATATAGTAGGGAAGTATGCGATTTCGGACACAGCGCCACAGTCCCTCTGCCTGAGAGTTACCCACAGTCCCTCTGCCTGAGAGTTACCCACAGCCCCTCTGCCTGAGAGTTACCCACAATCCACAATCCCTCTGCCTCAGAGTTACCCATAATCCCTCTCCCTGAGAGTTACCCACAGTCCCTCTGCCTCAGAGTTACCCACAATCCCTCTGCCTGAGAGTTACCCACAGCCCCTCTGCATAAGTGCTACCCACAGTCCCTTTTGTCAGAGTGTTACCCACTTTCCCTCTGTCAGAGCATTATCCACAGTCCTTCTGCATTACCCACAGTCCCTCTGACAGGCCGTTACCCACAGTCCTATATCTTTGTTTTATTTACTTTAATTTAATGTCCTTCTCATGTTTACGGTCTACAGGGACACATGCAAGTAAGCATTAAATTGCACTTGTACTTGTGCACGACGGAAAAGAATCCTAAATCCTAAATCCTGAAATGAAGGATGCTAAAAATGAATAATTCTGTCCTCCAGTGATTAGTCTAAATTACATTAGTGCTTTAATGCAAAGTTTCACCTACACTAAACATTGGACTACAACCTAATTTTTGACAAATTTAACCAAAATTGGAGCAATTAGTGACACCATTCAGCTTAATAAGATTCATGTTAAGCTCCTGGGATGGGTATCAGCTATGACCATGACTCATGGCCTCCAGTGGGAAAACACAAAGGAGAATGAAGAGAAATATCTTTCTGTCTTTCTCCATATTTCACTCTTTCACTATCTCTGTGTTTATCAGTGTTTTTGAATAACTACTACTAATTATTATACTTTAATTATTTAGTATCCACTATAAATCATCCAGTTCTCTTCAGTTACTACTATACATTATTCATTATATTCTCTAAATTATTCAGTAACTTCTTTCTTCATTCAGTATCTACTATAAACTATTCAGGATCTACTATAAACTATTCAGTTACTACTATAGATGAACTTTAATTACTCAGTAACTACTATAAATTATTCAGTTACTTCTTTAATCATTTGGTATCGATTACTTGTTATTAAGTAACTACTATACTGTACATAATTCAGTAACTACTATAAGTTATTGAGTAAAAACTGCATATACTACTATACTACTATTAGTATCTACTATGTGTAAGTTACCTTAAAACAGACTCTGACAGGGTTTAAAGGGTTAATGTGGTTTGAGCTGGAGATTGTTCCAGTAACATCACTAACTCATTTATAGAAATAATGAGTAGAGCTGGACTCTAATCCTGTCCTACTCCACACGTCCCTCTCTCTCTCTCTCTGTACTGTGAGGAGGAATTGAATTGAGCTGCAGCAGCACCGGAGTCAAACATAGACTGCAACTGAGAGAGAGAGAGAGAGAGAGAGAGAGAGAGAGAGACAGAGAGGGAGAAGCATGTGCAGAAAAACGTGTGTGTGTGTGAATGCACTGGTCATGTGACTGCTGCAAGCCAGTCAGTCAGAAATGTGTGTGTGTGTGTGTGTGTGTGTGTGTGTGTATGTCAGAGGCCAGTTGTGCCTATTGCAAGATTTGCACTTGGGTAGTGAATAGAACCTGATAATTATAGGGCACAGTGGGTACACATTTGCACCCGCACCCACACACACACACACACACATACACACACACATGCACACACACACATCCAACTCCCCCCACTCCCTAAAAAATATCAGAGAGAGAGAGAGAGACAGAGAGGAAGAGAGAGAAAACAGAAGTTTTACAAATTTTGTGATTTGGCTAGTGTGTTCATATCGAAACTAAACATAAACTACAGGCACAGATTAACAATTCACTGTTTTAAGCTGATTTACAGTAAATCACTGTTTTTAGTTGACTATATGCTATAAACCTTCAACAGAGGCCTTTAAGGCCTTGTAGTTTCTGGGAATAATTCACACCTGCAATTTGTATTTCATTTGTATACAATAAAATAGTTTGTATTTGAACTCTTTCTTCATTCAGCTGAGGGAGTTTTTCCTCGCCTCTGTTGCCTTTGGCTTACTCACTAGGGGCTCGGACCTGGATTCTGTAAAGCTGCTTTGTGACAACTTGGTTGTAAAAAGCGCTATATAAATAAAATTGAATTGAATTGAACTCTCTACGTTCAGTATTGCTCTTGCTTCATAAGTTGTAGCTGAAATCCTACCATGTCAAAGACTAAAATCATACCATGTTAAACACTGAAATTCTACCATGTCAAATTAACTAATAATATCATTAGGAAGAGGAACCAACCAATCTCATTCTGTTTTACAGGGTGCGGGGCCAGTTTCGCAAGGGAGAACATCACTCTTGTCCACCTGGAAGTTATGTCACTAGATATGTCACTGACTGTGAATCAGAGCAGTGGTCTAACCTGTGGGTCTGCGTCAGATGGTCTAACCAGTGGGTGTGTGTCACATAGTCTAACCAGTGGGTGTATCTCAGATGGTCTAACCAGAGGCTGTGTGTCAGATGGTCTAACCAGCAGGATGTGTATCAGATAGTCTAACCCGTGGGTATGTGTCTAATGGTCTAACCAGTGGGTGTGTGTCAGATAGTCTTATCAGTGGGTGTTTGTCAGATGGTCTAACTAGTGAGTGTGTGTCAGATGGACTTATCAGTGGGTGTGTGTCAAATGGTCTAACCAGTGGGTGTGTGTCAGATGAACATCAGCAGCTCTATGGCAAGACTCTTTACTGAAGGAGAATGTCCATGTTCATTTGTGACACTGTTGCTTGGTGCTAAAATATAACTAGAATCCTACTGGGGTGCTGGCAGACATTAGCTAGAAGCTCAGAATGATGGGGCTGTACTTTGTGTTGTTAAAAAAGTGAAAAGTTTGTTTGGATAGAACAATATGATGTTTTTGACATTAAAGAATATCACATTTTCATGTGGCCACTCATCTCATGGAATGACCCTACTCTCTGAAAGGTTCAGCTGAAAGTCAATGTTTACACATATTTCACATAATACTGGTTTCTATGGTGACTACAGCCAGATTAATCAAATCAAGGGGTTGGGGGAGGGGGCTCCTGAGTGGCTCTTCTCCTGAGTCAGGCTGGTTTTGACATAGGCTTGCGGTTCTGTTATGTCAAAGCCCAACAAGAAGGCCAATTAGCCATGGGTGGGAAAAATGTCTTTCCTCTTTTTTGCCGTTTCTAAATACCCGGGAGATAATGCAGAGAAAACTGAACAGTCGTCAAACTCCTCAAGAGCACTCAGCTCAGAGGAAGTGTGTGTGCTTGCCTTCACACTGCATGATTGGTTGGTGTTACATGATAAGGGTCTGACTTCAGGCAGGGGTTGATAATGAACAAGGACACTTCGCTTTCACACTTGCCTCATCTGATGTGGACTAATCAGACTTTTTTGTTTCGTTTGGACAGGTGTGATCACTCCTCCTGTTCTCAAGTGCAAATTACACAAATGAAATGTCGTTAGAATTGGTTCTTCCATAGCAGCACCCAAAGAGCATTTTCTACATTAGCATGTTACTCACTTAATATTTACTAGTGTAAATAGTACTAGTGTACTAGTGTACACACCTGGCAACACTGGGGTTTGAAAATAAGGGAGATTTTCTGGTGCCTTCAAGGATATTTATTTTCTGATGAGTGTGGTGGTGGGGGTGTCAAGGGGTGATTTCGGTTGCCAATCAGGTCGACCAGAAGTGTTTGCTGGTCTTTGTCAGTGGGGAAGGGAGCTGATTTCAGTTGTTAACCAGTGTCACATCTGTGCCGCCTCCGCCGCGCCTCCAGCGTTCGCAGTGACCGGACTACTGAGCTGGAGATGTCCTGTGTTGCTAGTCAGCGCACTTTTTTTAACTTTCAGCCCTTGTGTTCTCCTTTGACTGATGTCATCAGGGTTCCCTTGTGTTTCCAGGTGTCTCCCCTCATTAGTTAAGTATGTAATTATTGTCTCGTGCTTCTGATTGGTTCTCGTGTCCCTGCTCCCTCATGTTTCTAGATTTTAAAGACCAGCCAGTCCAGTAGTCTGGCGTGCAGTCACCGAGCTCCTGACCATCGTGCTTCTCCTCAGGCTCCGCTCATGTTCTGGTTTCAGTGTGGACTACTCTCTGATGCTTTCTAGTGGACTCGCCTGGCTGCTAAAGAATAGCCATTGTCGCTAAGCAGTATAGAGTCCTGCCTTTAGATCTAAGCTTTGTGAACTCTGATTTGGATATCTCTGTCTCTCGTGTTTTCTAGTAGCACCCGGCGCAGCAGAAGGGCCTCCAGGCGGGGATTGCCCACTTATAGCTCCAGCAAGGGTTGGAACGTCTGAACTCTAGTGTTTCCCTAGGCTCCCAAGGGGGAGCGTGAACTTCATCGAGACTGGTCCGGTTGGATAGGAAGACCCTTCCTCTGACGGAGCAGTTTGCTCAAGCCAAGCCAAAAGAAAGTGAGAGTACTTATGTCCTCACGTGTCTGTTTACGTGCTTTGTGTTACTAAAAGCTACCTTGATTTGAGTTAACTCCTGCATTTGTGTCCTCCTTCCCTGAGGCGACATGACAACCAGGCGGTCTTGTTTGTCAACCGGGAGGGGAAAATGGGTAAATTTTTCCATGAATGACGTCATTCGGTCAGTGAAGTTTTCTTTTTCAGAGAAGAACAGCTTGACAAGGCCTACATGTAGATTTCTGCTTGCTCCACCAAACACATATTCCATGGCAAAATGAGGACATAAAAGCAAAAGGGAGTCCACTACATCCTCATTCATAAACTCCACCACGGCCGTAATGTTTTCCCCACAAGAGAGGAAAATGAGAGGGTTCACCTTTTTATGGTTTGTTTTCAATTTGGAGACCAATGTGGCCAAAAGTATGTGGACACCCTTTTATAATATTTGACTCCGGTGTTCTGGCCCCATTCATTGGGAACAGGTGTGTAAATTATCAGAACATCCTCAAGGGGGGCAACTACACATTTAAGCAAATGGTTTTGGAATGGGACGTCCAACACGCCTGTGTAGATGTGATAGTCAGATGTCAACATACTTTAGGCTATGTAGTGTAGTTAGATAGATAGACAGATAGATAGGAGATTTGTCAATAATGTTATGTGTTAACAGGCGAGTGCTTGAATGCAAGTGAATTCTAAGGGATTAATTGAGCAAATGTAGTAAAAAGTTCAGATCTACAGATGTAGATGGTTAGATATGGGTATTGTTTTGTAAATGACACTGAAGCTTGGACAGCATGAGCGTCTGCGTCCTAGATCCTCTCCGTGATCTAGTTAATACCTTTGATCCTTTAGCCCACCATTTATTCCACTTGTTAATTATGGCTGCTATGAGACCATATCTTTGTAGGAAAGATGGGGGGTGGCAGGAAAATCGGTGTATCTCCCTTGATTGAGCTGCTATCACCTCGTTGAAGAAACTCCCAGCGTTTTTGTTGTGTTCACGGAAGACGTAACCAAGGCTTCGGCCTGGAAAATTTCAGCAAATTCCTGGAAATGACGGAAGGGACGGTCACTGTCAAACCAAGGCTGGCAGAAGCTGCAGAGCTCACGTCACACGTGGAAAAATGCTGAGTAAAAAGCATTTGCTTTTCAAAATGCCAGTCAGATTACTGGCCAAGATAAAAGTGAGGAGGTGACCCACTTTCAGCAGACTTTACTGTTTGTTTGGCTTTTGGGGCAGCAGAGGTTTTTCCAGTCAAGCATCACATGTTACACAATTACTTGGACAAAAGTTTATGGACACCCACTTATTCAGCATTTTTTTCTGAAATCAATGGTATTAATGGGGGGGGGGGGCGGTGTCCATAGCATTTAGGGTATTATATGGGTATTAATGGAGAGGGGTTGCAATGGGTGCATAAGTATGCTCTCTTTCTCTCTCTCTCTCTCTCTCTCACTCTCTTCAACAATATGTACATTGTTGAAGATGGCACAGAATAGGCCTATTTGCAGGGAATGAGTGCAGTAGAGCCCTGGCCCAATTTAAGCCCAGTTCACAATATAGTAATACAAGCTGAATGTCCTTTCTATGAATGTTGGTGTCCATATGGCCACACACAGATATTTGGAACAAATGAAACCAAGCCAATGTGACTTCACTGTGTTTGGATGAGTTTGATAAGAACTGCTGTTGACCTTTTGAAGTCATTACCTCATTCAACTCAGCTCAAACTGATTCCTACAAATTCTTCACAAGCTCAGGTTGACTCCCTGCTTATCTGACTATTTTGTTTGGTCTGGGAACAAAAAACATGTTTCTCTGTCCCAAAACCCAAATTGTACCCTGAAACCAAGCCCAAACTGAAAGTTGAACTCAATTGCAAACCTGAACTCAAACCCTGAACTAAACTATGAATGTATATTTAAAAGTTGAATCGAGTTCAAAATCCAGCCTCAAATCAAACACAAATGAACTTACACCTGGAGCTGAAGCCAAATTTTAAGTCAGATGTAAGCCTAAAGCATAACATAAAACCAAAATGCAATCCTAAACTCAATTCTAAATTTCTAACTTTAAACCCAAATTTAGTAAATCTGAACCTATTAGCAGTTGTTATTATTACATGTTTTTTAAATTACAATAACTACGTGACATAGGAACACCAAACAAAGCTCAGCATGATGTCTGGCACCTCAAGAATAAACACAACTTGGGGAAACTTTGTACAACGACAATTTGTGGCGCTTCTGGCACGAATCCGTGCTGCTCGTGTTCTAAGGGTTAACATACTTTTTTGATCACTTGCCACAATAGAAGCATGCAAAATTGATGAAGGGTCAATAATTGGTGGGGCATTACCCCCCTAAATGACCCCCTGATGGTTTTTAAAAATGAAATTGATTACCCAGTATGTCATGGTGTGTAACATAATGATGAAAAAACAGCTTTTTCTCCAGATTTTGATGCCACATAATGGATATAGAAAGAGGGCAGCTATTACGTATCTCTGGCATTGAAATGTTCTTCCCTACATGGGAGAAACTTCTTTTGTCCTCCTTTCATTTACGTGTATGGATTAAAGAACCTCATTACGCATCCAAAGGGCTGCATTATACCTGATAAGATGAAGAAAGCTGAACCTTTTTGTGTGAGTCCCTGTCTTACTGTGAGAGCACCTTTCAGAGCCTTTCGCAGAAGTCTTATTGCCATGGTAACGTTGTTGGTGTGTGTGTGTGTGTGTGTGTGTGTGTGTGTGTGTGTGTGTGTGTGTGTGTGTGTGCGCGCGTGTTTAAGAGCCCCAATAAGAACCCTTAAAAAAAAAAGAGAGACAAAAGTTGACCCTCCGGTTGCCGAGGTTAAGGTCAGTGTTGGGTCAGGTGGAGTGTTATCATTAGTTTTGGTATTTATACACACTCATATAAAAACTTGTGGAAATACAATATAAACACAAGTATACCCAAATGTGTGTGTATGTGTGCATGTGTGTCAGTGTGCAAAAATTTTGGTGCCCCAAATGGCATGTTTTGTTTATACACTGCTAAAGGTATATATCTGAGGTGACAATAAAGTTCACTTTGACTTTGACTTTCTAAGCGTAAATAACCGAGATGCATTTCTGCACATTTTAATACGCTAAAATTACAGTTTATCTACTGTATTAAACATATTGGGAAACACAACCTGTGCAAAGGTTATGGCACAGTTTATATATTTTAATGTTATATTTAAAATGCATGCATAAGTTTGACACATTTTAATACAGGAAAACTGCTATTTATTTACTGTATTCAACATATTGGGAAAGCTTGACCTGTGCAAAGGTTATATCACATTCTATATATTTTAATATTATTAAAAAAAGTATCATTTTTTCCCACTGTATGTAAAACTTAGCAAATGTCTAAAAATGTGCAGATGGGGGTCGCCAAAACTTTTGCACAAAACTAAAAACATTGGTCATATTAGTTTGTACCCTAACCCTTCACAACTGTAATACAAGCGTGTGTGTGTGTGTGTGTGTGTGTGTGTGTGTGTGTGTGTGTTTTTGTCTATAGACCGCATAACGAAACCATGGCAACCAACACCTGACCCTTCCTTACTGCAGGTCTGTCTGTACGGCAGGTGAGGAGGACGTGTGGGCTTTGCTTTCGCTCTCAGCTCCACTAACACGAGTCCTGAAGACCCTCTGGGCTGTAAGTGCATGAGTGTCGGTAACCAGCTGAGATCATCAGCAAAGCTTTTACTGTTCTGCACCTGAAAGGAGCTTTGCATCTGTCCTGGTGCTCCATTCGGTTCCAGAGAGATTTAATAGAACAGACAGAGAGAAGGAGAGAGAAAAGGAGAGAGAGAGAGAGAGAGAGAGAGAGAGAGAGAGGAGAAAGAGAGAGAGGAGTAAAAAGAGAGAGAGAGAAAGAAAGAGAGAGGGAAAGAGAGAGGAGAAAAAAACAGTGAGAGAGAGAAAGAGAGAAAGAAAGAGAGAGGGAGAAAGACAGAAGAGAGAGTAAGGAGAAAAAGAGAGTTCCAAAGAGAGAAAGAAAGAGAGAGGGAGGAGAAAAAGAGAGTTCCAAAGAGAGGAGAAAGGGAGGGAGAAAGAGAGGAGAAAAAGGAGAGAGAGAGAGAGAGAGAGAGAGAGAGAGAGAGAGAGAGAGAGAGAGCGAGAGACAGACTCACAGACCGGGACCGGTCAGATCTATATGCTCTCTAAGTGATATGAATGATGCAGGGCCCCGCCTCCCACTCATGCCAAAGAGGTGTTACTGTTTCAATGAGAGGATGAAGTTTATCCTTCTGGTTGCAAAATGAGAAGAAAAACAATTCAGTAGACAGAATGAACTGAATGAACCCCGCCCCAGCCAACAAAACGCTCCCCTCCTTTGTAGGGCCCCAGTGTCATCGGGACTGGCTCTTAATCCATAGTGATGCTCCATAAGTTGGGTGAAGAGCCCTTTTATGAGTGCAGATGAATTAACATAAACCTGCAGAAGAGAAATGTGTAACCAGGCAACTGTAAATTGTGCTGTTAAAAATAAATAAATAAATAAATAAAAGTGTGGCTCAGGGTCTCATGTTTTGAGTGTTGTTTAAATATAAAGTCATTACTGGAATACCAGAAGAGAGTCCCGAGCTTCCCGAGCGGTAACCAGCAGTGTGTCCATGGCGATAAACACATCATGTTTGGTGCTAAAATATTATGATGTTATAAGTACACTCAGTGTCCTCGAATTAGCTTAATGATCATCAGCCATGCAGAAATATTCATCATAAACACATAAACACCGCCCACGACGACCAATTATCAGATGCTCCTTTAACACAGTCGTATCGCTAAAGTTTCAGCGTTGGTCACACTGTGTGATCTTCTTTGTGAAAATAAATGAACACATCCTCTACAGGGAATGAACTGAAATGTTTTAGTTTTAGTTTCTGTTTTTTGCTGAGTTTAACTAATGAAATACAAAGTGTTCCACAAACATGAAATATAAAATGTGCCATAACTTTTTTACAGTCCATATTTTTTTCCAATGTGTTAAATTCCACAAATAAGCAGTAATGGTGTATTAAAACGTGTGCTTTTTCAGCAGTGCATGCCATTTTACCTGGGGTTCCAAACCTTTTGCACACAAGCGTACAAGGCATTCAGGAAATTCTAGCAAAAAAAAAAGAACAAAATTTTACATTATTGTTAATTTTCCAAACCCAACACATTTGAAAACAGTTTTTAGGTACATGATCACCAACTTCGGTCAGTAAGGCATAGCTAACGACAACAGGCCAGTCAATATAAGCCAATTAAATTTTTCTAATTGATATTCACATTAACTTTTTTTTAGCATTTATTGACTAGATTGAATATATATATATACATATATATATTTTAGATTTATATTACTTTTAACAAAAGTTATGAGATCTGATGCTAAACACATTCACAAATTTTATTTAAAAATTTTAAAAACTAGAAGTGCAGTATTAGTGTGTTTTGTTGCCTTTGACACATTCGCACCATGTCTGCATGTGAAGACCTCTAGCAATGTTATGCCTATAATTAGCAACAGGCTAATTCAGTCGCTGCTAAATGGGGATTCCTAAACATAACTTCAGTCCAGTAGCTGTTTTTTTCCACTACATGCTTTAATCCAATCTGTGGCACTATTTCCCATCGACACGCCTGCCTGCTGACTCTATTTTGGTTCTGTGTGTGTGTGAATACATGCATGTATGGATGACTGGGCGGGTCACAGGAAGGTCAGACGTTTGCTAAGCTGGATTATGTGCTCTTTTTTGCCCGCCAAACTGTCTGCTGTCCCACTCTTTAAAATCACCACCATCTTACTCTGATCAAATGAATCTCCTCCCTCCGATCAGAGATGAAAAGAAGGGTTTTTGTCCTTTCTTTCCATAGTAAAAATACCATCAGTTGAACTGCAGCATCACCATGACAAACGTCTTCATATCACATGCTGCTGTTGCTGCAGAGCTGCTCTGTGAGTGGAGATCAGACAGGAGGACCATGTGATGCTGTCATGAAGAAACCTGCTGTGGCAGCCTCTCAAAGAGTCATCAAACTTATGAGGCACTGAACACGTGCTTCATATGGTCATAATAGGACATATAGGAATCTTATGAAGCTTCTTATCTGGGCTTTGTATGTTTAAAACTGTTATAATAAAAGATATATGAAGCTTCATATGTGCCTAATATACTTGAAGCTTTTAGAACAAATCCTATGAAGCTTCATATCTGTGTTTTGTATGTTTGAAGCTGTTATAACAGAAGATATAAATTTCATATATGTGCTTAATAACTTTAAACCTCTTAGAACAGGACAGATACAAATCTTATGAAGCTTTACATTTGGGCTTTGAATGTTTGAAGCTGTTATAATAAAACATATATATGTGCTTAATATACTTGAAGCTGATAGAACAAATCTTATGAAGCTTCATATCTAGGCTTTGTACGTTTGAAGATATTATAGCAGAAGACCTGTGAATCTTATGAAGCTTCATATGTGTTTAATGTACTTGAAGCTGTTAGAACAAATCGAAGCTTCATTTCTGGGTTTTATATGTTTAAAGCTGTTATAAGATATAAGATACAGGGTTCATATATGTGCTTAAAATTTTTCATTCAGGAAACCTACAAATCTTATGAAGCTTCATATCTGGACCTCATATCTTTGAAGCTGTTATAACAGAAGATTTATGAACGTTGTGAAGATTTATATGTGTTTAATATACTTGAAGCTGTTAGAACAAAACTTATGAAGCTTCATAATTGAAGCTGTTGTAACAAAACATCTGAGAATCTTATGAAGCTCAATATGAGTTTATTATACTTGAAGCTCTAAGAACCAAGTTTATGAAGCTTCTTATTTAGGTTTTGTATGTTCGAAGATGTTATAACAAGAGATATAAGGTTCATATATGTGCTTAATATCTTTAAACCTCTTAGAACGGGACATATACAAATCTTATTAAGCTTTATATATATCTTAATATATATTTAAAGCAATTACAAAAGAACATATATGAATCGCATAAAGCTGACTGCACCACTTTGTCCATGAAGCACCGTAAACTTTCATTGAATCTACTCAATATGCCAAAGATAAGACAGTTTGAAAGGAATAAAATAGTAATTTTGCTCGAACAATGTATTTAAAGAAATGAGGGATGGTGCAGAGTACTGTATATAAATTCCTTGTGATGTAACCTCATTTTACTGTTAAAACAGAATGGGATTATCACCTGAAGA
Source organism: Brycinus macrolepidotus (assembly GCA_037974445.1). Classification (NCBI taxonomy): domain Eukaryota; kingdom Metazoa; phylum Chordata; class Actinopteri; order Characiformes; family Alestidae; genus Brycinus; species Brycinus macrolepidotus. Next base: position 11,735 of record JBBPCZ010160276.1, read on the forward strand.
TCTGTGAACTTCATTACAGTCTCTAATTATTCTCTGAGGGTCTTTTGATGCTGTTATAACAGGCCTCTGTCCGGACGAAGGACTGAACAGAGACTGGGGAAAGAAATGGGTAGACACGAGAGAGATTTGGGGAAAGTTTCAGGGAGTGTGTTGAGGACTGCTGGGCTGTTATGTAACACCAGAGCACTGACTAAAGCTGTGCTGTGCTTGGCCAGGTCACTCCAGCAGGATCACTAGTTTACAGCACTGAGAAACCAATCCCAACCTGATTCATCCCACATACTGAACACCCAGGGCTCAGCCAGTGACTAACCAGCGCTCCGTTTAACCCTTGCAGGTCCAGCTCAGTGAGATTCTGTAGAAAGTGCAGGTTCTAAACTCTCAATCAACACCACATTTGTGTTTACAAGTAGTGAATGAGATCTTTTTTTACGATGCAATCTCATTTAAACACTAATATATATATATATATATATATGCAACCTACCTACACAAGGACTTCATAACACAATTATAAGCACTGAATAAGGAAATTACAAAGCAGTTATGACAGTATTTGCAGAATCACCTGAAATAAATGACATTGTTTTGACATAGGGCCTTTAGGACAAAGTGACAGCCATTTATAACATTCTTATGAAGCATTATTGGAACTTCTAATTCAAATTATTAGTTAGGGTGTGATTTAAAGATCTTTGACAGACATTGATTTCCCCAAAACAATATTCATGATATTCATACATATTCATACATATTTTACAGAGCTGATATGGTTCTTAAGTAGGTTACTGCCTGATGATATGGGAACGATGCTTAACAACAATGTATTTCATTTTGGTTTAAGGACAATATAGTATACTTCACTTCATGAAACATCTCATCATTCTGTGAATATTGACATGAGCTGTCAGTACTAAATATAGCTTTTTAAAGTATGTAATTAAACAGTTATGTGTTAGGAAGTGTCTAAGTAGGCTGCCTTCAAATAAAGTATTACAAAATAATAACTCTAGGCTTCAGTAAGTTAAAAGGATCACATGTTTGAGTGTGTGTGTGTATTTACAGAAAAGGAAGGTCTTGAAGTCGAGAAAGAGAGAGAGAGAGAGAGAGAGAGAGAGAGAGACAATGTGTATGAATGAGTGTATAAACCATTACATTACTGTTTAGTTCAGTTCAAACAAGATGATTGTGTGTTTGTGTGTGTGTGTGTGTGTGTGTGTTTTCTCTTGGAGAATCTCACAGGAAGTGACCGCCCTGTTGCTATCGTCCCCTGAGGAACAGTCACTCAACCAGACAGAGAGAGATAGAGAGAGAGACACAGGCAGAGAGAGAGACGTGCACAACAGCAACCTCAACCGAGAAAAACACGCCAGCAGACTGAACACCTGTCACATGTAGATGTGTTCATATGTGTTCATGGTTACACACACACACACATACACACTGTGCAGGCACACACACATTCACAGAGGTATGAGAAGGCAATCAAGCATTAATTTATTCCTCATGCTTCTCTTTACCAGGGTGGCACTGGAGCTCATCCCAGCACTCACAGGGCGAAAGCAGAAACACACCGGACAGGTCACTAGTCCATCACAGACAAACCCACAAACAAACACACACACACACATACACACACCTAGGGGCTTAACATCTCAAACTCACCTGACTTTCATGTCTTTGGACTGTGGGAGAAAACTGGAGATCCCAGTGGAAACCCACACAGACACGGGGGGAACACACGCTCACACTTCCAGTCCAACCTTCTCGTTGTGAGACGCCAAAAAACATTCCTCTGAAACTGGTCAGGTTCAGGGACTGGAATGAAAATGAGAGTCTTTGAAAGTCCTTCAGTCCTTATTCAAAAAGCAGTCTGGATAGGCAGTTCTAAACTGCTTTAGACTGAATAGACAGACGTGTTAATTTTTGTAACCTCAGAAAAACAATGAAACCAACAAATCAGGGTATACAACAGCCACAGCCACAAAAACATTTTACATGTTTTCTTGACAATAAATCACATCAGCATACAGAGAACATGCTTTTCATGAGTTGGAAAAACTACAGTTTAAATGTACCATAACATTTGCACAGACCACATTCTATATTATATTATTGTTATTCTTGTGTTAAATAAAGGGTAACTATGTATTACAGTGTGTAGGAGTGTGTTGTCCTGAAGAGGATGTTTACTTATTTACACTTAAAACAAGTCACATGACAACAGAACATGCCGTTTGATCAGGGGTTCCAACACTTTTGCACGACTGTAAATAAAATAGTATGACACCGCTGATTCTCGCAGAGCTTTGCGCAAAACTAAAAAATCAAAACGAAAGTGCGTGAGAATACATTAGATAACCAAGTATGACACACAATAAACAGCCTTGATCGCTCCCACTGAATCAGGCTGAAACCACAGGCACTGCGGCGACTATGACCCTGGGCGTCAGGCGGTTCTGCTGCTCTGCAGAGGAGCCTCACACACTTCACTGTCACCTCACTGGAGCTGAACCAGAGCAGCGTTGTGACTAACCGCAGCAGCATTCACCAACCACTTCCTTAGCGCCTTCATGCTTGGTCTGAAATCAGATCAGGCAGCCTGACCTGAAGGTCAGTGGGTTCACGCTGTGTTTTGGTGGCTGTGAAAGCAACACTGAACACTACAGGCAGTGATTTCCTCAAATAATTCTCCTGCAGCTGCATCCCAAATGATCTGCAGTGCTGTGAAAAAGTATGTCTTCTATTTGTGAGTGTCGTTTATCAATGTGCATTTCACTGAATGAAGCCAAAACAAGTAGAGTATCCCACTATGCCGTGATCAAAAGAAATTCTGTAGAAGATGAGAATGAAAGTTACTGAAATTGGCCAGTGAGGCTCTGGGACTCTGGGAGCCATATTCTCCAAATGAAGAAACAATCTTTCCATTAGTGGACAGTCTACCAAAATCAACCCCCGAACATCACAGGCAGTGATTTCCCCAAGCCCTAATCCATAATTGCTTCTTTTCAGACCAAATTTAATATAAGATGAAGACAACCTAAGAAAAAAAACACAGTTTATAAGTGAAGGTAAAAAAAACTACTTGACCCAAGATGAATAGAGTAGCCCACTATGCCATGATTGATAGAAAGTTACTGAAATACACAAGTGCGGCTCTGGGACTCTGGGAGCCATTATCTCCAAATAGTGAAACCTTGGAGCAGTAATGAATCTTCCCATTAGTTGCTGGTCTACCAAAAGTTTTCCAAGAACACAGCAATGGCTCCTACTGGAACCCAACCGGAGAAATATGATGACTTATAAGAAGGAAGAAGGAAAGAGAAATATGGAGATTCAGATCCAGGTCAGTCACAGTAGGGTAAAAACTGTGGGCGGGAGGTCGACAGAATTTCACTTAGGCCAGTGTAGCAGGGGGATCCAGTCTTTATTAGTCTTTACCTCCCTCAGGTAATATATCAAAATATGCATTTATCCAAATCACAGCAAGGGTTCTTGTGAATCTATGTAATGTTCTTAACATAGCTGACGGCGTGTCATAATATAATTATTGAAAATATTTAATTTAATTATTGTGGTAGAGGGGGGTGGTAGCAGCCTAGTGGGTAAAACACTTGCCTGTGAACCCGATGACCACAAAGTTGCAGGTTCAAACCCCACTTGTGTTCTTGAGCAAGACACTTAACCCTCAGTTGCTCCAGGGTTGCTGTTCCTGTAACTAATGATTGTAAGTTGCTCTGGATAAAGGCATCTGCCAAATTCCCTTTTACCTTTACCTAATTGTTGAAATATAAATATTGCACTTCTAATAGAGGGTCTAAATTACATTTGGTAGGCCCACCTACCAAAATCTCAACAAGAGTGCAGCAAGTAACCAAAGAACCCACAAGTACATCTGAGGAACTCCAGGCCTGGTTGGCCTCATATAAGGTTCATCACTATTTTTAAGAGACACAAATTATGTGATAGCAAAGTGAAAACCACTACCTTCACAATCCCCAAACCTTTGGGAGTGTTCTGCAGACTGATGAGTGGAAAACTGAACTTTTTGGAATGGGTACACCTGATGTAAAGCTACCACAGCGTTCCACATGTAAAGCTTCATGGTAGCAGTGAAACATGGTGGTGGTAGTATGATGGAGGGGATGGGGTGGTTTACTGCTTTTGCTATAACTGATGAATTCTGCCAGAAAATCCTTTAGGAGAACATCCAACACTGTTTACTGCTGTAAAGGTGGCTGTAATCAAACTAGTCCTCTGGAACCCCTAAATGGTCCAATACAACAAACAGGAATGGAGCAAAAATGTGGCCCTGAGGTTTCAGCGGGAAGAACCAAGTTCAAAGAACCTCTGCATGACGAAAATGATGAAGGAATAACCTTCTAACTGGTATAGAACATTTATGTGAAGGTTTTTCAACTTCCTTAATGGCATCACTTGAAGAGAACCCTATATGGCACCTCATTTGAAGAACATATGTGAGTTGAGCACTTGTGTTTGAGCATGAACACACTTGGATTCTGTTTAGCACTTGCATTTGTCACTGTGTATCTTTTCCACGTCGACTGTGTTCTCTGTTTTCCAGGAGCTCGTCTTACGTCAGGCATATTTTCTTTGTTCTGTGTTTTTTGCCGCTCATAATAAGGTCTGAGCTCCTGAATGGGTGGTGTACCGAGACGCTACACAAACACACATTTTAAAGGCTGGGCAGAGTGTGGCGAGAGAGAGAGAAACATACAACTCATCAGCCTTGGACCACATTTCATCTGTAAACGCTCACTCCAGGACAGACCTGAGGAACATGATCAGAGACTTCCAGAACTGGCTCTTTCATCTAGATAAGGTTCTAAAATACAGTTGTTATCTGCTGTTCAAAATGATTGGGTGGCATTGTGACATCACAAAGGGCAAATAACAACTGAGGCGAAAGGATCTGAACTTAAAACACTGTAAAGCATAATAAAATATCATGTTTCACCTTTTAACATTTTCTGCTCAAAAAGCTCGCTATGAAGTTTTTCATTTGTAAAAAAAACACCACATTTCGCTTTCAGATTGCCTCAAGCGAGCCGAAACCTGTTACACGAGTTTGGAAAGCGATTAAGAGCAAAGCCACAGTAACCCGGCCTCACTTTGTCACTTGTCTAAAAAGATTCCACTCAAATACAAGGTCCTTTCTTCTCAATTTTATTATTATGAATACAATACATATCAGCACATTACAGGACCCCTATAGGCCTCCATTCCAATAGCTGTCAGTTTACATCTTGACCTGGTGGGGACAGTAGAAGGGTGTGTTTTTTTCTAAGTGGGTCATCCCACAAGAGAAGGTCAGCAGTCTTTCAACCAGTAAAAACATCGAACTGGTCTGCAAGAGTTCTTATATAAATTTATAATTTACATTTTGACACATATGTTGAAGAAACTGAGGAGTGTGATGGGGTAGTCATACTTGGGGCAATGGTGCAGGGAGGTCTTTTTTTATTCTTTAATAGGGGTGAAATGAGACAATCAACTCACGATTCCGTTCAATAGACACTCAGGGCTTACGGGGTGTATGAGGTGCATGTGCTGGACTGGATTGTTAATTGGCTGATTGGTTTAACACTGTTAACAATGCAGTTATATAAATATCCTAATTAATAGAAGGATTATTCTCCATGATGCTCATTGTCACATTTGTGCATTGCGATATCACATATTTTGGTGCATTGTTACACCCCTAGACTTTAGTCTAACACACCTTGTCTATTTACCTATCTCAAGTGTCATTCAGGTACTATATCAAAATAGGCATTTAATCAGAATAACAGCAAGGTTTCTTGGGAATCAGTAATGTTCTTATCTTACGTTTACATTTACGTTTACGGCATTTAGCAGACGCTCTTATCCAGAGCGACGTACATCGGTGCTTTAGTAATCC
>JBBPCZ010160343.1:0-17648 GCA_037974445.1 Brycinus macrolepidotus
GGGGGGTTCTTTGCGGCTCTGGCCTCAGCAGCTGCTTGTCCACCACGGTCAACACACAAGCGCATCCTGTCCACGTCTCTTCAGCTCATAGAGACGGGTGTGACATTGTGTTTGACAGCTTCTGATTCCCTTGTCAGATTTAATTTTGGCATTGATGCTTAACATACACACACACACACACACACACCTACACACACTGTGTGAACCCACTGCCTGTGTGGTCTGTGGGCACAATACAGTCCAGCAAACACTCCAGAGTTGATGAGTGACGTGGAATCTGATTATGAAGGGCCATCAAGGCGGTTCCTACTCCTGGTGACCATATGGATACCTCTGGAGTGATCCTGTTTGATCCTTCCTCCACAAGGATCCTTGATCTTATTTGAGTCTTCAGGCTTTTTAATGGCTTTTTCATGACTTCTCTGATTGTCTCTATCCATCTTGCTGCCGGCCGTTCTCTTACTCTTTTATCTTCCACTCTTCCATCCATAGTTGTCTTTTCCAGTGAATTGTTTTTTTTCTCATAAAAAGAGCTTCAGTTTGCCTATCTGGATGATGAGGTAAGCCAAGGCACTCTCGAGAGTCTCCACCATCACCAACGTTCGAATCATCAATACTTTTCCTGTCTGCTTCTCTATCGTCCAGAATTAACGTCCTTAAAGAACCACCGAAAGACCACCCCATGGACATGGAGTGATAACACGTGTCATATTTCTTAACAATTGATCCAAGCAGACAAAAGTTGATGGAACATCCAAATGTTTGGCTTACTTGGGGACTAAGTTGGCCCTTCAGTTGTAATGTATAGATTCACCATCCGAATACTGTTATAGACCAAATACACCCCTTCATGGCCTTTTTTCAGCAGGATAATGTTCCCTGCCACACTGCAAATACTGATCAGGAATGGTTTGAGGAAAGCGACAAAGAGTTCAAGATGTTAACTTGGCCTCCAAATTTTCCAGACCTTAATCTGATCGAGCATCTGTGGGATGTGCTGGACAAACTAGTCCGATTCATGGAGGCCCCACCTGACAACTTACAGGACTTAAAGGATCTGCTGATAACGTCTAGGTACAGATAGCACAGCTCACCTTAAGAGGGCTCGAGGAGTCCATGCCTCCGCATCTGTTTTGGCGGCATGAGGGAGACCTTCATAACATTAGACAGGCGTTTTTGTATATATCTGTATATAACATAAGTCACTAATTATTGTCAGAATTCTCACCAATATTAATACATTACAAAAACATTACAATGAGTACCTGGTAAAGGATTGCATTCAGCTATTTATTCAAAGGAAACAGAGGCATGGTAATCAAAGGTAGGTCAACTTAGACAGGCACTGGTAAACAGTAATCCACAATAGAAAATGGTAAACAGACAGGAGGTCAAACAGAAGTAGACAGAGTCGTGATCAAAATACAAAACGGGTCAAAATCCAGGCTATCAGAAATCACAGTAGCAAAAACACTTGGCATACTTCAAGGTAAGCAATACTTTACAATGTTTGAGTTCCAAATATTGGTTTAAATACTGTGGGCAACAGGAAACGCTGGCCCATGTGCAAGACTGTCATTTAGAGTGTCCCTGGTGATGCAGAGGGTGAACAACACCCAGAGTAGTGTCAGATTATCAATCAGCCCCTTAAAAACGTGAACATCAGCAATATAGGGGTGGGATGATAAATCATTTTGACAATTGGGGAAAAGTTGTTGTTAATTGTCAGTGTTTTACAGGCCAAAAAAAGCTGTGACTGCATAAGGTAAAGTAGGGCCTCCAACACCTACCCACACACACACACACACACACACACACACACACACAGCCCTGCAGCAGAGCTTCAGCACTGTCTCTTTTTCTTTAGCAGCGTCTCGTTGAGTTGGAAAAATAACTTTGCCTGTATTTCCACTAGGTGGATCCATTGTTTTCTTTCTCTTCTTCTTTTTCAAACACTTCGCTGTGAAAGTGTTTTGTATCCTCATTGTGAAAAGATCTGACAATGCTTAAATATTAAGCTCATATTAAGAATAAAAATGCTGCTTGTGATGGACTTTTCCATATTCTACCTGTCACACGCTTGCAAAAGAGAAAGAAATGGAAAAGTAAATTCCACTTATAGATTTCATGACCTTTATCAATAATTGTTGACATCAAAAAGGGACCCAAGGGTCATATTATGGAAGAATGCAGTTAAAATCACATTGACATTTCCCCGCTTTGGGTGTGATTAGAGCCTCTCAGTCTGGTGGATCAGGGTGTCGCACCTGTTCTAATTATGCTGTGTTGTTATCTCTTCAGCCAACCCCGCGACTCACACAAGTGTCTGCCTTCCCGTGGAAGTGTGAGGTTTCATGTTGGGTCAATAGAAAAGTCCCTGTCGTCTGTTAGAGCATCGGTTTAGGTCCATTGACTATTGGCTTTGCTTACAAAGGACTAGTGTAGGTTTTCGAATAGTGATGAAATCATTGGATTGAACAAATACCCAATGCCTTAACTGATTACAGTACTGTGCAGTGGTCTTAAGCACCTGTGCAAATAGTTTAAAGCCATTTATCTGAGTTTTGAGGATCTTTAAAAACACATTAACATTAGAATACATACAAACAAACAAGAAAGCAATTTCTTACATTTCTGTAATAATAGTGAGAGGAATTACCCGTAAACTATGCGATGTATGGAGTCAAAAAAAAGAAACATAATCAGAAACAAGGACTAGCACAAGAGAGATGACTTACTGAAGGCGTGGTGCTGGTAGAAGAAGGTACGAAGTGCACGAAACGTGAGGAACTAAACATAAGAGGAACAACCAGAAACAGACGTAGAAATGACGGAAAGGAGTGTGACGGAAGATTAAGCAAGATACGTAGAAAGCTCGAAAGATATGGGGTGTACTAGTAATTGGCCAAAGCTGAGACGTGGAAATCTCATGACTGAGCACTGGTAAGAGGCAGGGGCGTAAAAGGGTTTGTGATAATGAAGATAACTAGGTGCTGGTGAAAGGACAGAAGAAAAAAAGGAAATTAAGGTGGATGAAGAAAATGGATAGAATGAAAAAGTACCTCCTCCAGGCATCTGGCTGGGTTCCTACCAGTCAGAATGTAACACATGTTGCTGGCAAAATGACTCTACAGTGTCAAATTTCTCACTCAGTTTTGACTCAAATTCACTAATGGCATTCGCGTTCACCATTTGGTGCACTAGTGTTGACATTTTGCACACATGGAAAGTTGGAGGCTTTATAATAAGCTTTATTTAAATGGAAATGCATGATTTAGATGAAAATACGTTTCGCAGATTGCATGGATACGTTTTGTGTGATTATTCAATAATGGTGTCAAAATGGAAATTGAAATGTCATTTACGTTTCAAGTATTTGAACTCTCTAATAAGACTTCTCCCCCGCTGTACTGATTCATTTAAATTTTCCTGCAATATTAGCATCACAAGTAATGTAGGGCAAAGGGTAAAGGTTCAAAGATGATCGTCAAAGAAGATTCTTTAAAACAAGAGCAATGAATAATTGGTCACACAATAAACTAAAAATATTATAAATCTGGTAATAAACTAGTGTGAATTAGTGGTACGACTTCACTTTAATGCAGCGTTCATAAGGCTCTGCGTATTTATTTATATAAAAATACCTGACCTGCTCATGCGCATACACTCATATCACTCTTCCCGGAGGACAAAATGAAAGTCTTCTAAGTGTTTAAAAAGCCAAGCTAACTTCTGTATGACCCAGCTATTTTTCTGGAGGAATCAAACAAAGACCAAAAAACGATTCTTTCCCTTTTTTAAAAACCGCGGCAATTCCATCCATTATTCATGCTGGCCATTGCTCTCCTTTAAGACGTGCTTTCCTCGGGGAATGAGTTATCAATATTTCATAATCCCACTATGCTCTCATTCCCATCCCACTGCTTTCATATCATACCCACTTATCTCTCTCACTGTCCTTTTCTTCTCTTAGGTTCACACAAATATTGTGATGAAGTTTGAAAAGTAGTTGTACCTACTGATTGTGCGCATTGGCGCGGGGCCTTTGTCTGGACGGGCTGGCCGTCTGGCTCAGTAATGTTTGGGGAAAAACTTTAGTGAGCTGTTCTCTCTCACCAGAAACGACATTTTCACTCGTTCGCAGGTGATATTGTTTAAAATGCATGATCAAATAACCGTCAAAGATGTTTTGGGCTAAACATCCTGTCTTTCCTGTCCAGACCATAAACGGTCGGTTCATTAATAGTCCATTAACTTGCCTGATTTCCATTCTACCCAAAATGTAGGTGATGAGCCAAAACATGTTTGGTGTAAAGTAAAGTGGCCCCTTATAGTCACGTGTGAACACACCACACCACAGCACACAGTGTGAACAACGTGAAATCCTTTCTCTGCCTTTAACTCATTCACCAAGTGAAGCAGGGGGCTGCCACCAATGAGGGGTGCCCGGGGAGCAGTGTGTGGGGATGGAACCTTGCTCAAGGGTACCTCAGTGATGACCCTAGCAGTGTTGGGATTCAAACCCATGACCTTCTGATCGCAGGGGCAACTCCCTAACCACTAGGCCACCAGCCGCCCCAAAAACAATGACAACAGCCATGTCCCTGGGTGGAAAAAAAGATGTCACATGAAAAGATTTTTACTGCAACTTTTTGGGGAAATAAGGAGCTAAACTGTGTCCTGTATATGTCTTTTCACGTCTTTCCATGTGACTTCTTTTTTCTGCAACAAATTTTGGAGAGTAGGAACAATAAAAGTATCATTATGGACATCAGTATCACTATCACTATCACTATCAGTAAAATCCTAACCATACCCATTCCTATGCTGCGATCAAGACCAAGTAGGGAAAGTTTTTTACTTCTACTGAAAAAAAAAAATCTACTGAACATTCCTCCTGCAATTCCTGCAAAGCCCCTTTCTCAAGACCCCCCCACTTCTCTGAGTCACTGTTTATTGCCTAAAGCAATTTTATGTGATCATTTTCCAACGTCTCCTTACCCTCTAGAATTAAATGGGCTGTTTAGCTCTGCTCTGATATATGTAAATGAGCTCTGGTCTGATTGGCAATCAAAAAGCTGTCCACTCTGATACACTTCATATAACCTCAGCATGAATGGGGGGCTGAACTGCTGTAGGCTGGATAAACAAATATGTAAGAGTGTAAGTTGTGACATCACAAAAACAAGGAACTTATTACAGGCTGTGTTTGTAGCTTAGTTTTGATATATGGTCTGGGGAGCGAGATGCCCAAAGAATTTAACAGTGTTTACATACTAAACTCTTTTATTTAAAAAAGCAACAACAATTCCGTTCGATGGGCACTTTAAAAGAAAGCGAGTGTGGCAGGTGTAATGTTCTTTTGGAGAAATTTCGTTGATCTAAGCCTTTATCAGTGTGTAGTACATACATGCAGCTAAAATATCAAAAAACTAATCCTGACCTCAGAATCACACATTGTATCAAACCTCAAAATGTGTGTTTTTTATGTGCACTTTTTATTGCAGCTCCCTTTTGTGATTAATGCAGTGCTAGTTCTGCCCTGACGCCACCTGTTTATGTGGATGTAGTCCATGTTCATAGATAACAGTGTGGCACATAAGCAACCACATAAGCAAGTCTATTTGACTTTTTAAAAGGGTCCATGTCATTACAAATCTTGCTTTCTAATGGAGCTTAAAATTCATAAGAATCTCTATAAGAAAATACTGATAAATTTTCAGAATGCACCAGTAAATATAGTCCATATAAGGGGATTAAGCTACAAAAACAGCCCTTTGAATTCGCTGTTTTGCGACATCACAAAAACAATGCATTCCTGAATTTCATCTAATTAAGCCTCCAGCAGTTTAACTCCACCCGTTCATACTTAAGTTATAGGGAGTGATTTTGAATGAGACATAACATTCAGTCAGAACAAAGGCAACTGACATATAACAGTCTTTTAAAGCTACAGTAGCAAGAACAATTGAAAACTGAATTAAAAGAGATAAATATAAGTTAGCGAAAAGGCCATGTATGAATAAAGTATGACTGTTTTTGGTACATAATGGGTGTTGTGTTCTCTCTCTCCACAGCTGATAGCCGTGTTTGAGGAGATGGAGCTCCAGCAGAGGGCAGTGGCCAGTCCAGGGGGCAGTGTGGCATCTGACCATTCCAGCCCCGAACCCTCAGAGCCAGAGATGGGCGGCCTGCAGCCTGGCAGCGAGATCGAGGTCACCTCCAGCGCTCTGAAGTCAAGTAGGCCTCTCTCTTTCCTGCTCCCGTCCCTCACAAAACAGTTACCACAGAGAGTTCTTTCAGGGACACCACAGAAGAACTGCTTTTGATTCCCTGAAGATCACAGAAAAGTAATTTCAGAGACTTCAGATCATGTAGTTTCCATACCAGTTTACAAGTTCTTTCTGGAACCTTTGCATTTACACTAAGGGTTCTTCACATTCACACATGTACTTACAAAAAGAAGTATACATTGAAAGGTTCTTTGGAGAGCCCAAAGTGGTTCTGCAGCATTTTTTCATTAGTATGATTTCCATCTCTAGGTTAAACAGTCGAAAGGCCAGTCAAGCAAAATTGCACTTGTTTCAATGCAATTTGCCAAATTTCTTTCTCCCTTCACTACAAATGCACACATAAAAGAGAGACTGTATGATACACAGTCAGTCTGGAGACTATTATTGTAGTGGCTGTACTGTTTGTGGAAGACGAGTTGCACACCAGCCACGGCTGTTATTTACACATTTTTACCTCAGATCACTGTGTTGCTGTGGTCTGTGGTGAGTTTATTCCCCACTACTACCAGACACATCTACTAACTACACTTTTTGTGTTGCAGAACAGTTTGTGTCTGGTAAAATAATGTTCACGTCTATGTCGTTTCTGATTGTGGCTGCAACAACATGGAGGCTCTCTTTGTCGCCCATTTTCAGGAACAGCCTCAGCCATACCCAATTCGTAAGGCAGCTGTCTAGAGTGGCTCCAGCTGAAGAGCACAGTTCCAGGTTCTGTGCTTTGCTGGAGGTCTTGGTTCGTTTTGTGGTCCACAAAGGGAAACACAGTGTATCAGGCAGAGCTGTAGTGTTATGCACGTCGCTGTCAAAGGGTAGGATGAGAATGGTCCACCTAGCCAAGAGAGGGGTTTAATGAAGAGCTAGGATGGCTGACACAGCGCCAGTGAGGTGAAGCCACAGGGTGAGGGTTTCCAAAAAAGTGTCCAGTAAGTGTTTAAAATCAGCACCACTGTGGTTGAAACACATGTACCTGCACCACACAAACTGCCATGACCTCTGCTGTGCTGCCTGAGAACAGTACACCACTCAAATAATGACTGGTCAGTGGTGGTCAGCGGAGGGCTAATAAATTGGATCTAGAGACTACAGCCTGTAACTGTAAATCTACAACATGCGCAGGTGTGGTAGGTGTTTCATATGAAATGGCCAGGGTATGGAGGCGGAAGGTCAGTGTTTCTAATAAAGTGGACAGTGAGTGGAGATCCAAGGTAGGTAAAGTGGCCAGTGAGTAAAAGTAGAATGTAGATGTTTTTAAACACTGACAAATCTAAATAAAACGTCACATATGCCAGCATACCAAAACTGAAAAAACTTCGGGGCTCACTATTGGAGAGCGCAGAAAAAAAATAAATGAACTGGAACCAGCAGGCCTCTGGAGCCACAGGCCACGCAGGAACATCATGTAGCTTTTTCTGATGCACTGTGAACTCCTGCAGCCGCTCTGCTCTGAAGGCCCAGTGAGAGCTGAGCAAACTTTACATTTCCCATGTGGTTCCCATTGATCTCCTCAGCCAGCTTGTCCTGCATGGTTAAATTTAGAAAACATCTGTTTATGTGTGCATAGGGGGAGCAAGATGTGTCCATGGGGGTCAGAAAAGTGATGCATGGTCTTGACTGAAAAGAGAACCAGTTCTGGTGAGAAAATGACATGCACGTGCGCTGCATTTCTACATGTATGTGTTTTCATTTAGCAGCAACCAGTGATTGGGATGGCGTCATAATTGACAGGTTTGGGCCATAACTCACCATGTTTGAAGTGAGTTGTAAGAGGCAGTCCAGCCTCGTCTTGCGCTTTACTTATAATGGTGACATCAAAGCTGGCAGGCTTAAAGGGGAACAGAAGCTTTCCCTTTCATTTGCTCTCATTTGAGTTTGAGAGGTCAGCTGGTGCAGAACATTGTAGGAGAATGTTAAAAACATTGTTTGGCAAAGTTGTTCCCTGTAGCCCAGATATTCAGCTGTAACATGTTTATCCAAACTTTGCTTCTTCAGTTCAGAACAGGAACTATGAGGCTTCTTGAACTGCTAAGGAGCTTTGATGAAGTTTTTTTTCTGAACCAAATTTTATACATTTATGCTTAGAACATCAACAAAACCATTTGACGGGGAGTGCCAAAATTTTTGCACACCTCTGTACACGCAGGTCTGTGTGTGTTAACAGTTTCATTATCAGTCTCCTCTACTCTTCCCCACCCTGTCCATCTCTTTGTGCCCCCCTTTGAACCCATACTGACATCTGCCGGCCTGTCAATCATGTTGCATCTGTTATCCGCTTCTTTTAACCTTTTTGCTGCTGCCCGTTTTGATGAGGGTGCTGACTTGTTACATCTGCAGTGACCCGGTGATCCCGCCTCCTTCTTCTTACTTCAGCAGACACCACCTGTCAGTCACTTCATTAGACCCAGCCCCCTGCTGAGGAGGAGCCAGTGTGAGTGACCTTCAACCCCTTTCTGCTCAAATGGACTCCTGGAACTGACCTTTTTCTACCTCAAATTAAAAGTCAGCATGACCATATTGTGAATGTTGTGAAGTTTTGAATCCTAAATTGACTCAAGCCCCATCTGAAGCTGACCCAAACCTGCCAGTCATCTCCCAAAGGACGGATTTTGTCATAGAACTGTGCTGCATAACACCGATTATCCATAAACATTAAAACTACCTGCCTAACATTGTGTAGGTCCCCCTAGTTGCCCCAAAACAGTTCTGACCAAACATGGACTCCACAAGACCTCTAAAGGCTTGCTGTGGTATCTGTACCAAGACATTAGCAGCAGATCCTTTAAGTCCTGTGAGTTGTGAGTTAGGGCCTCCATGGATCAGACTAGTTTGTCCAGAATATCCAACAAATGATCAATTGGATTGAGATCTGGAGAATTTAAGGCACCTTTCTTTGTCATGTTTCTCAAACCATTCCTGAATAGTATTTACAGTGTGGCAGGGAACATTATCCTGCTGAAAGAGGCCTCTGCCTTTAGGGAACACTGTCACTATGAAGGTGTATACTTGATCTGCAACAATGTTTAGGTAGGTGGTTCATGTCTAAGTAACTTCCACATGAATGCAGGACCCAAAGTTTCCCAGCAGAACATTGCCAAGAGCATCACACTGCCTCTGCTGCTCCGCTTTCCTCCCATATTGCATCCTGGTTCCATCTCTCTCCCAGGTAAATGACACACACACATACAGTTGTCACGAAATCGTCCTGTTCTGACGCTAACGTGACTATTATAGGAGCTTTCGGTGGTGAACAGGGATCAGTATGGGCACTCTGACTGGTCTGCAGCTACACAGCCCCATACACAGCAAACTGAGCTGCACTGTGTATTCTGACCCCTTTCTGTCAGAGCCAGCATGAATTTTGTCAGTAGTATTACAGCAGCTCTTCTGTGGACCAGACAGGCTAGCCTTCACTCCCCACATGCATCAGTAAATTTTGGGCACCCATGACCCTGTTGCTGGTTCACCAGTCGCCCTTCCTTGGGCCGCTTTTGGTAAAGTAAAGTGGCATTTGGCAGGCGCCCTTATCCAGAGTGACTTACAATCATTAGTTACAGGGACAGTCTCCCTGGAGCAACTGAGGGTTAAGTGTCTTGCTCAAGGACACAATGGTAGAAAGTGGGGGTTCGAACCTGCGACTTAGGGGTCATTGGGTTCACAGGCAAGTGTTTTACCCACTAGACTCCTACCACCCCCTTGGTAGGTTTTGACGACATCATACTGGGAATACAAAGAAGACCTGCAGTTTTGGAAATGCTTTGACCCAGCGTTCAAGCCATCACAATTTGGCCCTCAGATCTGTACACTCGCCCAATTTTCTTGCTTCCAATGCATCAAATTCAAAAACTGTCTGTTCACTTATTTATTTGTTTTTAGTTAGCGATGGCAGCACACAGGATTCCTCTCCTCGTCCGCTGCCAGGTTTGAGGCTCTGAGCCTCTGGTTTCAGAGTCACCCTCTCCAGAGCCTAGAAATAACCTACTCGGATAAATATAAGTATATTTACATATTTGAGATGATTCATTAAACTTGTCGCACCTTCATACCAATCTCTTATATCAAAGTGTTCTTCTCGTCAATTATTTACAGTTCTCCCACACGTGGGATTTTAAGCTGCAGGGTTATTTTAGTTTCAATGGCTGCATGAAATTTGCACAGAATTTGTGGCTTAAAAACATTGAAGCTTCCGAATATGAAATACATACTTGAATACCAATGCTCAAATAAACCCACTTTATGGTTATGATTTTTGTTACCCAAACTGATTTGGAGCCCTGGTTACACTCACCTATTTCAGAAACTTGGTCACTCATGTCAGTCACACACATACACACACACACACACACACACACACACACACACACACACATTGGCCTATTCAGAAGCCAGCCTGGTTCCAGCCGTGCATGAACCCTTTCAGTCTCTGCCATTTAAACCTATTTGCACCCTGGCCCCTCACCACACACACACACACACACACACACACACACACACACACACACACACGCTAACTAAGTTAACGGTAATCCCGCGAAGGCCTTTCCCTACCCTGACTGATTCAATAAAATGCTTTGTGTGGTGGTGTCCCCATCATCTCAGCTGCTCTGAGACACACTCCCCCGGTACGTGTGCCTCAGGCCCACTCAACCACACTAAACACGGCCCTTTTATCTCCGCTATTGTTTAATTGATAAATGTCCGGGACACTTTGTGAAAGCTGATGGGGAAGAGGGTGGGGGCTTTTGTGATGTAATGACATTGGAGGGGTCAGAGGTGTGTTCACATGGACATCTGCCGTATGTCTGGTATGTGACGAGTAAAGGGCAGCCAACAATTACAGTGATGGAGCTTGAGTAGTGTGAGTGACAGGCTAAGTGTGTGATGAGTACACACACACCAGCAGGGCAAGAAAATTACGCTCCACAGTAGTGCTGGCCCAGTGGTATGATTACAACTGCATTGATTTGTGTCTTGCGCACACACACACACACACACACACACACACACGTGCTCATCACCAGAGCTACACCTGCATATAGAACTCCATATAGCACTGAGTGATTGAGGTATTGATTACCAATAAGACAAAATGACTAGTTAGCAGACTCTGCCACCTCTGGAACTCTCTCCAGGTATCATGACTGACATACAGGACGAGGAAAACGGCAGAAATGTTTGATCTTTAAAAACATTAAAATGGTCTACCATGAAGTATCAAAATACTTTGAATGCAGATAAAAAAATGGAGCAGTTGGTGGCCTGGTGGTTAGGGAGTTGTCCTTACAATCGGAAGGTCATGGGTTCGAATCCCAGGACTCCCAGTGGCACCACTGAGGTACCCTTGAGCAAGGTACCATCCCCACACACTGCTCCCTGGGTGCCCACCCATTGGTGGCTGCCTACTGCTTCACTTGGTGAATGGGTTAAATGTAGAGAAAGAATTTTACACTGTTTACACTGTGTTCTGTACTGTGTTCATACGTGACAAAAATATCCACCTCACACTTTACACTTTTTCAAACATTTAAAGCAGCAGAAAATCAACAGTGAAAATGTGGACACGAGGAGCTTCATGGCTTCTTTAAGGGGCATTAATCATGCAATTTGCTATCACTGTTCATTCTGATTATGAAGTTGGTGGGTAGTGCCCAAGAACTTCTCCAAAACAACGGAATACTGTCAGCTTTGTTTAGCTTAATATTGGAATTACAAGAGATCTCATTTACAAACACTCTCATGTGTCCTCTGTTGCCCGCTTGAGAGCTACATTTTACAACTACCATGTACAGAGCACACAGTGATGACTGTGAGGTGGCAATGCAATGCAACTAACTGTCTAATAATAATAACTTGTATGATAGCAATAATAATCATAATAACTATTTTAGCCCCCTAACATAACCAATTCATCTTTCCTGGATGTTCTGGTATATATCCTATATACAAAAAACTCCATTTACACATTTTTTAATCTACTTAGCCCATATGTTGTCGATCACTGAAGTGTGTCCAAATGTTGCTTTTTTAGTTTAGAACTGTGAGGCTAACATTGCTTACAAACAGTAAAACTCGATAGTCACCCAAATTGTTTGCATGGTTTCCTCCATGGGTTAAATGCAGAGAAAGAATTTCACACTGTTCACACTGTGCGCTGTGCCGTGGTGTGTTTGCTCGTGGCTATAAGGGCCACCTCAATCACTTTACTTACTTATTTACAAACATGTCTTGGCTAATTGACTACATCTGGGTTTCACCAAACTATTCCTTTAAGATATAAGATAAATAATTGGGTCAGCTCTATATTAACTTTAGAACAGCGTTCAGAGAGTAAAGGCAGCACACGTCAAATTTCTCAAACACTCACGAAAAGAGATAACCACTGATGAATCACCACACACCTCATCAGCCAATAAACAGAAACAGAAACCAAACTTGCCCACAGTTCAAATAACTACATCTTAACGGGAGGTGCATTGTGAGATGCAAGCCCCAACATTTTGATTCTAGGTCCTTTGATGTCGGTCATTCTTGCTATTTATGATAAACAGCAGGTCCATGTCATATTGGTGTCCCATGACTTGAAAAGCCACAGGCCGTGATGATGATGACATGGCTGCAGATGATTTGTGAAGTGAGGAATCTGCTTGCTTGACCCAGTTTTATATGATGAAGCTCAGTAGGGGTCAGAAGTCAAGTGGATCCTCTCTTGTCTTTCATCCTGGCTGTTCATGGTGCACACAGTTTGCATTCCTGAAAAATTCCATGCTGTTTATTCAAAGGAAAGTGCAGGCATGTTCTCTTGGTTTTTTGGTGGGATGTACTTTCATGCCAGGATTTAAAAGAGGATGTCCTGGCTTTTCCAAAAGTCTGTGAGGAAAACAACTTTTCAAGAGTATTTAATTCTCTTTCTTTTACTGAAAACTTCACTGTTTTTAATGCCATTGAGGTTGGGCTTATCTAGACAAGTAGGGGCCAAGGCACAAAGCAATCCCTGCCCTTGTTTTAATGTAGGGAAAATAAACTATAAGAAAGACACAATCATGGTCAACAAAAAGATATGTCTACAAGCAACACAAGACATATACAAACCCCCTGAATACCTTTTATAAACTTCGTCATCTTATTTTGGCCAGTGTCCATATCCTTTTCCGAAAGGCTAACTATGAAAGGGAACAGCTTGCTGCTAATGCTGCTTGACAGACAACCACTGGACGTATGAAACCTGGTGGGCATACACATGGATGTGTGAATTGCTAATCAGAGAGTAGCTGACAAAATCGGCATAGCCGTGGCGAGCGTAGCGTGCGATATATCCATAGATATGTGGGTGGAGCTCTGGAATAGAACCTTTAGCCTTTGTTGTCTCTTCTTTAACAAAAGGCCTTTTGTCTTTCCTACGTTCGAAGAAACTCTCAAGTGGTGTTCGTTTGCTCATCTTAATCTAGCAGTGATGCGAGAATAATTACATGTGGAATTAACATTCAAATTCAGCATCCTGTTGTTGTGAACATTATGGGAAGTTGTAAGAAAAGGGGTAAGGGCCAAAAGCGTATTAGTCTGCGATATAGATATTTCTTTGGATGTGTTTTAGTGTTTGGCTCAGACAGTGAAGTGACTCTGATTAGAGCTACAATACAATTTTACCTATTTTTACAAGCATGTGTTGCTTCTAGACTTCAGGGCTGTAGTTTGTGAACATTTATGAACATTTTTTGACAGCGACCCCAATGTTTCTGAGAAATGGTACCAAGCTCTGCCAAGACAACCATCGACAAAGACGCTTTGCAGACTTAACAAGTCCTTCCCGAACAGTATGTAAACACAGCAAATGTTTGACATGTTTCTCCAAATATGTAAGAATCTCAGATTAACGACCAGTGAGGTCCTTACATCTAACCCAAAGGAAAATGAAGCCAATCCCAGGTCAGCCGTCCTGCTAGAGACACTTGATAGTTTTTTTTTTCCTGAAAGAACATTTCAGATTGTTTCTCTGACTCATGAGGTTAGTGGTGAACTTGATTATAGGCCTGCAGATGCCATTGATTATAGCTCTGAAGCTATGAACTCTCCATAGACCACATGACTATGGGCTTCTGGCACATTTTCCTAGGCTTTGTCACTGGATTCAGTGTTATTCCCTGGTAGACTGAATTTTGAAGTAATGACAGAACTGCAGGTCATGGAGGAAGCATGGTTTGGGCAGGTATTATCTTTTCTCTATGGACTCCAACTATCCCGAGTGACACTGGGAACTGGCAGAACTTGATACTTAGACAGAATGAGAAATTTCTTTCCTAGACAAGTTTTCAGCTGCCTTTGGGGGACCATTTGGAACCTCTATGCAAGCTTGATAGCTTATGAGTTAATGGTAAGTGTCAACAGTGCAGTATTTCATAATTACAATAGCTAACGAAGTGACAGCTTGGATGTAACTCAAACATCCACCCAACCAGAAAATTTCCAGTGGTGTAGGACCACCAAATGAGATCAGACTTTATGAATAATGGATGCTTGAAATTTCACCACAAATTACCAAAGTGGAACGTACCTGGTTCTCACTCTCAGTGGAAGCATCACGAGAGCTTTTAAATTTTGACCTTTCTCACGAAGCGTTCCACCTTCTTTAATTTAATAGTCAGAATTTCTTGTTGGTCATTGTGTCAATGTCAATTGTGCCAACTGGATATTTAGGTCAGCACTTTTTCCGAACCATCATAATTTCTTCAGAAACATCGTATTTCCTTTTTCAACTTCTTTTCAGTTTTTATGGTGTTATTGTTGTACTTTCTTGTTCCTGTGTTTGCTGCTTCAGCCATTTATATGTCTGCACATATTGACAAATTCTGAAGGTAAATTTTGTCTGAGAATAAACTTATGTTTAGCACTTAGAAGCCTTATAGAGTCTTTAAGACCTGATAAGTGATCCTGCTGTTGCTGGCCCAAGGAACTTTTTATTTTATCCCTGTGGTTTTATTTTAGGATGCTTTTGGCCTAAGTTCCAATGTTTTCTGAGTGGAAAAGTTTCAGAAATGGAGGAATGGTTCCCAGTAGTAGGAACTTTTCCTCAACAACTTAAAAGATCTGCATGAAGAATGGCCTCGGTAGCAGACCGATCAGTGCCATCCACTTATCTTATTGAAAGGCTTGTGGGATTGATTTGGCACGAGGGGGTCGATTTCAGAAATGATTAAGAGTTGACAGTGAAGAGATTGAGCAGTAAGTGCTGTTGGAAGTTGAGTGTGTGTTTGTGTGTGTGTGCGTTCCTCTTAAGCCCTATTGCTTTTCACCTTGACTTTGTGGCCTTCAAGAGTATTGCTCTCATTATGGCACACACTATTGCATTACTCAGCATTTTTGTTGTTTTGTACTTTTCCTACTAAGAAACCTTCCTTTCTGCAGCCCACGTCTCTTAACACAATGCCGGACCACTTCAGCCTAGCCTCGAAGAAACAACAGCGACACTTTGAAGATAACCTCTGTGAACATTCAGCAAGAGTGATGGCACTGTGGCATCCTCTTCAGCGACCTTTCATTTAGCCTTCAGGAATTCTCACAGAAGGTCATGGATACCTTTCTGTTGATGACTCAGTAGAAAATCTGTTGGACCACACCAGTACAAAGCAACCATAGTGGTCTTACTCTCAAGTAACGAGCAGATTAATAGAAACGAGCAGATTAATAGAACCTATTTCTTAAGTGTAACCTCTATCTGGAAGCCCCCTAGTAGCCATTCCATTGGAGGCATGGAAATTGTCTAGGATATATTTGGGATAATCAAATGGAATACATTTCCCCATAACCCTCTTTTCAGGGTGAACTTGGACACTGGTGGCTCTCTCCGTGTAAAATACTGTGACTCCATGTTGAGCTGCTAGGGAGCAATGAATGGAGTGAGAACAACCTGCTGTGAAAACAGTTGCTCAGCTACAATGACAAAAATCCAGTTTTCTTTAGTTTTGTAAATGATTTCTATCAACAAATATGTTCCATCATCATTATTAAAGAACACCTCCAGATGGAAATTGTGTTTTATGGTTACTGTAGAAAAAAATATTTGAAGCACCTCTTACAATGGCCAGGCTCCAACATTTCAAACAGTATAAAGGGATAAAACATGTTCTTATGCAAATCAGCAGTTTTTTATTCAGCTAAACCCCCTCACATGATTGTCAGTAGCTTTCTAGACTTTGCCCTTATGTTAGCGCAGTTACATTGAGCTGTATCTGAGCCAGTATTTTCTGTTTGTATTGGTTGGATATTGACCTGATATTGAAATGATTCTAAATGGATATTAGCTCGATATTGGCCTGATATTGAACTGATATTGACCAGATATTGGTTTGATATTGGACCGTTATTGGCTTGATATTGGACCGTTATTGGCACAATATTGGTCTGACATTGGCAATTAGATTGTTATCTAAACTTGCGCTGCACTGTCACATGCACTGAAAATGTGCTCCTTGACCAGCATCAATGAGAGAAACAAAAACAGACTTCCAATACAGTACAAACCAATAAAAACCAGTGCAAAAATGCTGAAGTACAAAATACAAATGGAAACATGTAATATTGTAGAATGTGTGCAACCTTGGCAGCAAAATTTTTTATCTTTTTCCTGCTTGTTTTCCTATTTGACAACTCTGAGAATAGGATGGGCGTTTATTGATTTTTTTAAAAAGCTGTTTTGATCTTGTGATATGATATCTGTTTCATATCTGGATTTTGCTTTCCTGTGGTGAATCTGGCTCAGTAAGAAGTGTGTGTGTGTGTGTGTGTGTGTGTGTGTGCAAGCATGAGTGTGAGAACAGTGACAGGGAGGACCTGAAGAACAGTAAACCAGATCAATGAATCAATGTGTTCTATGATGAAATGAACTGAGGTGAGTCAATGGAAAGGACTAACTGTGCTCTGTGTGTTTCCACCAACAGACACTCCTTTACTAGTCAGAAGCAGCAGCGAGTCTGTCCTGTTCCCACCCCTGGAGACTGGAACCTACGAGCCAGACATCCACAGCATCAGACCTCAAATGACGGTCAGTGTCCAAGAACAAATAGTCTTTGAAAATAGCCCAAGACTTATTTTGACCAACAGATGGGCACAGTCTTGGGCTGTCAAACCACTGAAACCATTCATTGTTTATAAGATGTAAAACTAATAATTAAAGGGACCCTAAAGAATTTGTAATCTTCATTAGAATGTATTTATTATTTATATAAACTGAACACCAATGTGAGAGCAACTGCATGAGTGTGTATATCATATATACAGTCAATGAATGTGCATATATATATATATATATATATATATATATATATATAGATATATATAGATATATACAGTACTGTGCAAAAGTCTTAG
>JBBPCZ010160388.1:0-17638 GCA_037974445.1 Brycinus macrolepidotus
ATATATATAATTAATTAATTAACTCACTCACTGGTGTGACTATCATACACACGTGTATGCACACACAAACACACACACACACACACACACACTCACACACACCATCCTGCACAGTAATACTGTGCTTATGCTTATGTTTACATTGATATTTGCCTAAAGACACACCTACAAAAGTGTCAGTGTCACATGTTGATTGACTCAAGTTGACTTTAAAACACAGAAATGGCAGGAAAAAGACTGTAGTGACGTTTCCACGATGTGGTGAAATTTCCAAGTAAATGGTGATTCTACTGCTATGTCAGACCTTCACTGTAATATAAGAAGTCACTATATGAGTGTGGGAGGGGAGAGACCTCAGAGAACTTGGGCTGGGCTGCTTCTACTTCTCAAGGGGGGAGAAGTGGGGTGTGAAAGCTTTGTCACAGGAAACAGAAGGTATAGATGAAAATGTATGGGACGTTAAATTGGAAGGAGGAGGAGTTTCTGGCCTGGTTCTGCGTCTAAACCTCAGTTATTTCATAATTAAGTCACTTAAGAAAGCTAGGTAGAAGGTTAGTACAAATGACACGATCCCAATTTTTAAAATGAATTAAAATGATTTGATTTTTGGTTTGCCATGCATGTAGGTTCAATCAAACTTATGATTTTGCTTGTCAATCAAGGTCCCTTTCCTGTCAAAGTACATAGTTCTTGGCTACACTGAGTGACTAAACCTACCAGACTCTCTGACGAAAGCCAAAAGTCTGGCTTGTGACACTTGTTACCCCTGCTTGACACACAAAACCAGGCATTCAGCAGGAAAAACACTTAACATTAAGCTTATAATTTAGTTGTTTTGTTATCTTAAGACGTTTTATTCAGTCATGACAGTAACGTCATTATGAGAGTGAGGAACTAAAGTGTGGACCCACATACAGACTCTCTCAGCTGAAGAGGTTATTTCTGCTATAGAGGACTGCTCTGAATCAGTGGAGCAGTGAAGCAGGGTCTCCAGCCTGTACACCTGCAGTGATTGGACCCAGACAGCTGCGAGGAGGAGATTTATGGGTACTATAACCAATAAAGCCAGCTGGCCCAGACTGCCTTTTATAGATGTTGTTGTCTTTAGAACGTCTTTGTTATAAAGATCTAGATGTGTATGTGTGTGTGGGTGTGAGATGGAGAGAGTGTGAGAGTGAGTGATGGATTGAGGTGTAGCAACCAGAATATGGTCGCTATTTCATTGTTGTCAGTGCGGTGTACGAGGTACCTCCTGGCTTCTGAATAAATAAACTGAGTAAAATACAGTCACCTGTCCACTGTGAACTGTAGTTACAAACAACTGTGTGTGTGTGTGTGTGTGTGTGTGTGTGTGTGTGTGTTTACTTTTCTACAATTCAACAACAACAAGGTTACAGTTATTGCGTAAATATATAGGACACACACACACACACAAATATATATTTGTATACACACACACACACACACACACACACACACATAGATATATATATATGTGTGAGTCTTTGAAAGTCCTTCAGGAAGCCTAGAGAACTGTTCCTCAAGACTACATTAAAAAATACATAAAGTCTGGCTCTCTGGAAGCAAAATATGAAGAAATGAGGGGTGCTTCAAGACTTGAGGGCTTTTGAGCAGCAGCAGGACTTGAGAGCAGCAGAATAAGTAGGCCTCGTCATAACGAGTGGAGAAGGTCCTTGGGGATGGACTCTGTCGGAACAAACAAAGCACACATTAGTTGGAGCTTGTAGATGGTTTCTTACCGCTGCATTCCAGTGCCACCCTTTTATACTTCTCCAGCATCTCATTTAGGGTGCGCGGTCAACAACCCCCAGCCGTGCTGCATCCGGAGACCCCGGCCCTCTGCCATGTGCAGAATGTTGGTTCACAACAAGGGTACTGAAACAGCACAGCTTTGTTTTCCTCGCTGTGGTTCCACCAGGGGGCTGTCCTTTCAGCACCCCGCTTGCAGAGTTGCAAGGAGCGCCTGGTGTCTGATGTAGCAGGGCCGTGGGTCCTCTATCACTATATATATATATATATATATATATATATATATGTAAGAATCGCCCCCTTCAAAAATGTTACATTTTCTTGCTTTGCGCCATGAAATGCACACAATGACCACTCTTTGCTATAAATTCCTGTGACTGTTTCGAAGTTGCCAAAGACATTTTAGCAGCCTCTCTGACCAGTTTTCTCTTTCCTCTTCCATCCAGTTTGGAGGTACAGCCTGATCCGAGAGCGCCCTAGTAGTACCAAACACATTTCCTCTTCAATTATAGATTTTTGCTCCGAAGGACTGATAAAGACTTTGAATATTTTGTATTCATCTTCTGACTACAACTATATCCCTGAGATCTTTTGACAGTGCCTTGCCTCCCATAATTGATTGTTTGCTTTCAGTTGCACTACCAAGCACCGGAATGCTCCAGGAACAGCTGTTTTTCTGCTGAAAAAAGGTTTTTTTTTTGTTTGTCTTCATTTCAGGCTACAAAGCAACAAAATGTGAATATTTTGAAGGGGATTATTCTTTTCTATACCCACTATATATAGGACATTATTATTACATATAGCCACTTATGTATAATAATTACAAGACATATTGTATATAGGTATGTTTATCTACACCGATCAGTCATATCATTAACATCACTTTCCCAAGAAACAACTCTGATCTGTCGAGGCTTGGACTCCACAAGACTTCTGAAGGTGTGCTGTGGTATCTGGCACCAAACCGTTAACAGCAGATCGTTAGCTCCAAGTCCTGTGAGTTGTGAGGTGGAGCCTCCGTTATCAGACTAGTTTGTCCAGCACATCCCACAGATGCTTGATCAGACTGAAATCTAGGGAGTTTGGAGGCCAAGTCAGCACCGTTAAAATTCCTGAACAATTTTTGCCATGTGGCAGGGTGCATTATCCTATAGAAAAGGGCCACTACTATTAGGGAATACCATTGCCATAATTGAGTGTACTTAGTCTGCAACAATGTTTAGGGACGTGATATGTGTCAATGTAACATCCACTTGAATGTCAGGACGCAAGGTTTCCCAGCAGAACATTGCCCAGAGTGTCTCACACCCTCTTGCCTTCTTCCTATAATGTATCCTGGTGCCATCTCTTACCCGGGTATGTGACGCACACACACACAGCCATCCACATAATGTACAAGAAAACATGACTCCTCGGACCAGACCACCTTCTTCCTTTGCTCCATGGTCCAGTCATGATGCTCCCGTGCCCATCGTAGGCACTTTTGGTGGTGAATAGTGGTCAGCATGGGCACTCTGACCACTCTGTGGCTATGCAGCCCCATACACAGCAAACTGCAATGCACTGTTTTCTGACACCATTCTGTCATAGCCAGCATTACCTTTTTCAGAATGGTTTGAAAAAGATAATTTGTTCCAATGAGGTTTGGTTCACCAGCCACAAAAGGCACAAAAGAAAATGTACATGTGAGTGTAGGTATGTGTTGCGTATTCATTTGGACTGTAGCCACTGGTGGCTGGCTATGCTGCTGAAGTGTGTGAGGCTGGTTAAGGCTAGTGTCAGTGACAGGTTATGATCTTGCCCTGAGTGTTAAGCTCTCTGTATCTTCCTCATCGATCACACAGGCTGAGCACTCACCGTGAGCCAGGATGTGCATACACCCATTCTAACAGGCTAATCTCTTCGCTGCTGCTTTAGAAACCCTTACCCTCTGTTTTTGTCTTTCTCACTAAAAGTCCCTAATTATCATAGATCATAGGATTCTGTGACCAGCAGAGCCCTACAGTCTTATGTTTGGATACTAAGCTGTCCCACAATGTGTCTGTTCTATACAGTGAATAGAAACAAGGTTGCGCCTGGAGGTCTGTGCCTTTCCCCGAGCTGCAGAGGAGTTCACCGGGAGTTCTTGCTGATGATCTTTTACCTTTCAGTGTGGAACACCTGGCCTAGATTTATGGGGGTTTTTGTGCACATGCGCTGATGCATGCATTCATGCATGTGCTGTAATGTACTAGTGCCACTGAATGTACATGTATGCAAGCTTGCAAGGAAATGTATCTGGTTGTGTTAAATGTGTGTGTGTACATTACAGCGACTAAATTACAGACTGTCCCAGATTGTTGCTGAATGAACTCCTTGTGGAACTCGGCTTTGCTTATGGTCCGGCACACAAACGAACATGTCCTTCACTGCACCCTGCTCTGTGGACTGCTTTTCCACTCAGCTGTAACACCGTCAGTAACACTTACTGATCCACTCATTCCACATTTCAGCAAGACATTGCAAGTTAATGAAGCAAATACTAATCTTTTGTTCTAAGTGCTACGGGCATTTAAATGTGTTACACAGAAGAAAAGTGTATATCCTGCTCTTACTCTCCGGGTCGACCAGAGGAGGATGGATTTCCCTTTTGAGTCTTGGTTCCTCCTGAGGTTTCTTCCTCCAGCTTTAGAGAGTTTTTCCTCGCCTTTGTCGCCTTTGTCTTGGTCACTAGGGTCTCAGACCTGGATTCTGCAGAGCTGCTTTGTGACAACATCAGTTGTAAAAAGTGCCAGATAAATAAAATTAAATTGAATTGAAATGAATTCTGAAAGGATTTGAATTTAAAACGAGACACTCCTAATTTGTGGTCTGGTGCTATTATCTGATAGGTCCGCAGTTTGAATTCATTTTGGCTTGATGTGGAGACGTGATTCTTCCAGTGTAGACGTCCTGAAAACTTTGCGAGGTGATACTACATTTGATGCTCACTTGATGTTAGGATGAGGCGGAAGAATCACAACGTCAGTTCAAAACAAACATTTCAGTTGATTTCAGTCCAGTGAAGAGTCATGCAGCCCTCACCTATAGCCTATGGCCTATTTATTAATCTCATTATAAACATTCTGGCAACCCTTTTTTTACTGTACCAAACCCAACCAAAGTTTGAAAAACGTTGTTTTCAAGGTTATGCAGTTTACCTTAGTATGTGTGTGAGCGTTGTGAGTCCAGATTTGAGTTTTTGCAAGTTGGCCAAAGATTCAGCCAACACTTTTGCTAGCTCCTGATTGGCTGATTTTATGCTCAAGGACACAGAAACAGCTGAGGCTGAGAGAGATATTTAATTCATTAAATTTGTTGAATGTGGGCACTTAGCCTGGGGAACACAAGAGGGATGCTTTGAATAAAAATATTCAGTTTGTCTAATTCCGTTTTATTTTTCTTGCAGTGATCTGCTGTCTTCAAAGTACATGGAGAGGCATATATCGGAGGAGGGGAAGTCATACATCTCCAAAGTAAGTTTCCAAGCTGGAAAATTTTCTCACTAAACATCATACAGGTCCAGAGGAATACTAGGGTGCATCTCAAGGAACAAGATTCAGAATGTCATTTAGAGTGTGGATCACTTCTTTTGGGAATATCAGAGTGTTCTCATTCACAGTCATGTATTTGAACTGTTCTCACAAGGATTGCCAATTGATTAAACAAAAATGTCTACATAATACCACAGCTGAAATGTAAACAAAGTCATTCAGAGTGTTTTGATGTGAAGTGGTTAATTGTACAGATACTTCCTTCGATTTCATTCCAGTGGTGCTGATAGGAACCAGAGGTTATGATGTCTACAGTGCAAAAATAGCTGTTTTATTTACCATCCTAAAGGACCAGTGAAACTACACATCTTCTGAGTTTTTATATGTGATGTTGATGATAGTAACATAGAAGTAAATCTGAAAAAAAAAAAAAAATCAGTTTCCTTTAGGGTCCCTTTAATGGAGTAGTTCAGCCATGCACGCTAATGTTGTTAACAATGAATGAAAGATAGTAGTCACCAGGTAGCATGATATAATTTGAACACTGCAAATCAGCTTTCAGTCATTGTTAGCAACATTATAACTGAGTATATAACAGTATAACTGAGTGAGCCATTCCTTCAAATGTGGCACAGTTGTAGTACATTGTGTCTGTTCCAGTTTATCAAACCTCAGTAATGCTAAATACATATTGTGAAAAAGACAGCAGTCTGTTCCGGTGTGTTTTATTCATAAGTTGCTCAGAGGGTAAAGGGGGCATTTGGCTGACACTCTTATCCAGAGCGACTTACAATCATTAGTTACAGGGACAGTCCCCCTGGAGACACTGAGGGTTAAGGGTCTTGCTCAATGACACACTGGTAGAAAGTGGGGGGTTTGAACCTGTGACTTTGTGGTCATCAGGTTCACAGGCAAGTGCTTTACCCACTAGGCTTCTACCACATGATGATGTTTGTGTAGTGCAGGTAGAGTGTATGAATATCAGACTCAGGGTGTGTATTTGTCTCAGGACAGAGAGGTGGCTTATATATCCCAGAATGGAAGGTGATTGATAGTTTCATGGCAGGATGTTCCTATTCGAACGTCCCATTCACACACACACGCAAACACTGGGGACGGGGTCACAGCGCCCTACTTACACACTTAACGTTTGAACCCTGCATTGTCTTCCGAGGAGGAGTGTGTGTGTGTGAGCGTGTGTGTGTGCGATTATTTCTGATTGGTTGTGGCATGAAGGACCAAAATATACACCCATCTAGAGCTTCGTTCTCAAACTGTCAAAAAAAAAATCAATTTTACCACATTTTCCCCTTATCGCAAATACAGTCACCCAAGAAGTGTGTGGTTTTTGACGTTTGCACTAGAAATGTAGCTAAAAAGAAAAGCTGAAAAGAAGTAATTTCCGACACTTTATGACAGAAGTATTATCGATAAACATGTGCAAACATTAAAAAGTCAATTTTATCCATATTCCTGTTTTTGGTCCTCCTTTTGTCCGTTGTTCACTATTGCCTCACCATCTTGAAGCTTGAATTCTGTCTAAATTTGTCTATTTTTACAGACGTACAATGAGGGAAAGCAAGTATTCAAACCTTTTTTGTTTTGAAAAGTATTGTAAAGATCAGTTGGGAGGCTGGATGTAGGTGTGAATCCCAAAAGTTTAATAAACATTCACACGAAACAAAACACTAACAACAAAGTTCAAGTTTCAAACAAAAACACAAGATAATCCACAGGGTGTAAATATAGACACTACAACTAATGATACTTACAATCAGTCCACCAACGCAGAGTGAAACACAGGGGTATTTATAATTAGACAGTGGGAAACACCTGGACAAGGAAGGAGGCAAGAACAAGACACAGGTGAACAGGATAGCAAGGGGCCGGGGCTAAGGCGGAGACTAAGACCAAAATAACAACAAACTTGCACTGTAGTTTTTGGTTTATTCTTCTTGTCAAACCTTAATCAACTCCCCAAGGTTTTGAGGGTCTGTCTGTAGAAAGTCTGAAGGAGATGGCTAAGCCATGTAAGCTCCTTTACCTTCTCTGTTAGAAACATTTGTCTTATTTTGACTGTATGTTTGGGTTCTTTGTCATGTTGAAATGTCCATCTCCTCCCTAGATTCATTTTCTTGGCTGATAAGACCAAATTCTACCCTGTACATTGCTCTGACCATGTTTCCTTCAATTACATGTAATGCCCCAGTAGTATTTACAGAGAAGCAGCCTCATAACATGATGCTCCCACCACCATACTTCACTGTGGGGGTGGTGTTTGAAATCATACCCTTCTTTCTCCAAACATGACGAGCTGGATAATCATTCTGTTTCTGTTTTGCCTGTGTATATTGTTCCAAAACGTAAAAACACCCCTTTCCTCTATCAATTTAGTTTATTAAACATATTTATTTATGCTTATGAAGTGTCTATGTACACTGGAAGTTTATTAAATAACTAAAACAAAAGTGTCTTAATGTTTAGTTCCCCTTCACTGTACATCATGTGTTAAATGCTTTCATTTCTACTAACATTAGCCTTGTAGATCCGGTGAGAAACAAGGAAAAGTTGGCTGAATTAGAGTTTTTGCTGAAATATCACATTAAGTTGAGCATTGTCTTTTAAACAGTCTTGAACTTTTGGATGAAGCAGCTTTTAAATAAGGACACATACATTTAGAAGAATAAGTGGACTTTAAACAACACTGAGGCCACATATTAATAAACAAACACTGTTTGGAAGGAGAGCAAGAAACAGTAAGAGATGAAGTGTGTACATGGGGAGATATTTCTCTGTAGTTTGTAAAAGAACGGGAAACCCTGTTGCCTCAGTACTCATTATGGAAACCAGTGGAACAAAGGGTTGGGTAACATAACGATTTTTATTGTTAATGTGATAAATTGCATCACATGGTGCTTTTCTGAGTCACTTAAAGAACACTGACCAACGGCATGTTTCGTCACAAATAGTGAATAATTGGTCTTGTTTAACTGGATTATTGCAGTGCAGTATGTAATAAATGAATGAAGAAAAAATATCACTTTAAGAATTCAAACACAAATATAATCCAAAAATATAACATTGAAATAGAAATACAAAAATATATAAAGAGATAGTAGAATAAGAAAGAAATTAATAAAATTAAAATGACACGAAAGTGATCTTAAAGAACACATAAATCAAAGGAAGAGAAATAAGAGATTTTTTTGTAAGAGAAATGAGAGATTTTTGTTTGCTGGAGTGGGAGGGTGAAGGCTAGCCCGTGATTCTGCTGAGTTAGGTGAAGCACCACTGCATCTTTTAAGCTTAAGCTGGAACAATGTCACTGAAGTGCTCAACACGCTTGCAGGAGAACACTAATCCTCAATTCTATGATATGAGCTAACAGATGCCCTGTACTGGCGAGCATCGCAATGAGTGTTGGGGGGGCATCCTACCCACCCTCCAAGAGAGAGGGGGAGAGGCCAATTAGTATAATTAGAGTCTTGGACTGTCTTCCACAGGCGGCTCTCCCATAATCGTAAAAGAGAAATACAAACAAACAATATATAATTACAAACTGATACTATATCTTGAACTGCTGTTTGAAACAGTTTGAAGATGCTGACTTTCTAATCGAAGATGGCAAAGAGTTCAGAGCATAAAAACAGAACAAAGCCTCCCCACTTTTGACCGATATATCATGTCAAAACCTCAGAGACACTAAAAATAGCAACTGTAATCTTATATTTTGCCATATTGTCCGACTAGTAGGAAATTATGCATTTTTATGTGAATATTTTGTGTGAACTTGTTTTCTGTTATTTTCATGTACTAGGAAACATGTTGGAATCTTATATTACTATCTGTGCTAATCAACTGTATGCTACAGATACAGTAGATAGTGATTAGTTTGAAAACCAGTGGTGTGTTCCTTTAAAAGAGAGTGAGAGGAAATAAGATGTAGAATCTGAGGTGGAGAGAAGAAGAGAGATGCTCTAAAAGTGACTGAATTCTAGAGCAGAAGCGTGGTTATATTTAGCTCTCCTCCCTCCTCTCTCCTTCTCTCTCTCTCTCTCTCTCTTTCTATAGCGCTCTCTCACTCCCTCTCCTACTGTTTACATGCTATCCAGGGTTTTTTGCATTCATGTAGGCTCTTTTGTTCACTAAAAAGTGTATTAAATACATTTGATTCATCTACACATTAATAAAATTTACCACATGAACACAATTACTGCCAAATTAAGCTGAAAGACAAGGCTGGGTTGAGGTCATGTATTTTGTTAATGTGCAAATGATCAAGCAAATTCAGCGTATCACTGATTTAGTGGATCTCCATGTCCTTGCTCATCGCTTTCACTGGTTTCTGTGTTAGCTTAGTGCTCTGTGTGTATGTGTGTGTGTATGTGTGTGTGCGTGTAATGTCCGTTCTATATCTCTGAGCGAGTGATACGCTGTGCACCCTGGGTCATTGGTCCAGGACTCTGGCTCCAAGCCAAATCTTCTCTCTTCAGGAACGACAGAATGAGAGAGAAGAAAGTGGGGGGTTGAGAGAAAGAGAGAAAGAGTCTGACAGCACTTGAGGAGATAAGGCCTATTAAGGATTGAGAAGTCCTGCATTTAGTTTGGGAAAAAAAGGCAGAAAGGCCTAAGGGGAATGAAGGGAAAAGGACCGTGCAGTATATTGTTTTAATTGTTTTTTCCAGTGTTGGCCTTTTGATTTTGAAGGCTATGATATACAAATGAGCCTCTCTGTTTTTCTATGGCCTAATGTGTTATGTCAGCCATAGTGTAAATTGGACCCTATGGAGCATGAACAATGCTGGACATAGGTGAAACTGCGTTGTTGTTTTTTTTCAGTTACTGCTGATGTAGTTGTTCAGTCAAGGCGTGTTTGGAAATTTTGCTTCTTTAGTTTAGAACCGGAGCTAACACCAGAAGTCAGTAGTCGTTCTTTTCCTTAAAACCATCACCAAAACATCTCTAAACCCATTCAGACTCTTTACTAAGGTGGTGCAGACCTGTGGATGTGGTTCAGGACACAGCATGACTAACTGTGAGCTATAAAACTTCACCATGTGATGGAACGCTGTGGGCAGCCAATCTAGACAACAGGGTCTGTCTTCATTAACTATTTCAGAAGTCTGGAATCTGTTTTTCCAGCAACAACTGTCATAAATACAGAAGAATACAATACAAGATCGTCCGTACATCTGCTTTGTGAATTCCAACCCTGGTGTCGTCTGAAATAGTTGCCTGTTGTGGTGAAGTTGTGTTAATTCTTGTTGCTCACGGTAAGTCATACTGTGTCCTAAACCACATCCATAAGTCTGTGCCACCTTAATGAAGAGCTGTCTGGGTGCTGAGAGAAGTTTTGAGTATTATGCAGGGCCGGCGTCAGAGCGGATCTACCGGGCTGGCATCTAACTGACTTTGGGGGCGGGGGCACTATCGATCGTGAACTATATTCATATGGGTGCTGGAGCGTGTGTAGGGGGGGCGTGGCGACTCGCTAGGGGGGGCAATGCCTCTGAATGCCCCCCCTTGACGCTGGCACTGGTATTATGGAAAGAATGGAATGTATGGATGTAAATGGAGAGAGAGAGAGACAAAGAGAGAGAGAGTGAGAGAGGGCATTAAATGAAAGAAAATACTGTAGAAAGCCCTTAGGGAAGAAGTAGAGAGACCCCCCAGTCCTAATGGCAACCAAGCACTTATGCTGAGAAGCATTTTTGCAAATTATTTCCACACACACACACACACACACACACACACACACTCACTCACTCACTCACTCTAATATATTGATGTGTTTACAGGCTCAGCATATTGAGCATTTGTACTGGGTCCACCAGTGCTGTCCATTGAAAGAATGGAGATGTCTATGTACACATGATGAATGTCTATACGTGAAAACACACACACACACACACACACACCAGCCCTACAGGAAGTGGCCAAACTGTATCATGTCTCACGTCGAGCGACTGGTCATTCCAGGGTCACTGAGAGTGATATGAGAAAGTCAAGTTTCCCTTTGGCCCGAGTGAGGTCAATGATCCATCACTGCAGTTTGGGAACACAGTTTGGGAACAAATGCTTCATTAATTAGCATCATGAGGGGCTCCCGAGTGTCACGACTATCTAAATGTTGGGAGATCACAAGTTCAATCCCCAGCGATGCTACAACCGTCTGTGACTGGGAGTCCAAGTAAGTAGAATTGGCCTTGCTGTCTCTGGGTAGGGAGGATGGTCCTCTCTCTCCTCATCACATTCTGACCAGAATCTGTTAGAAATGGCACTTAGCGTTCTCCGCCTGGCATCTTGAACTGTCCAACGACATTATCAATACTTTAAATAGATTAGATAGCACATTTCATGACTCAGGAGAAGCGCATGTTAGCCCTCACCCTCCCAGCCTTGGTAGTGTCATTGGCATGTTCTAATTGGGAAAAATACATTAAAAAGAAAAAACGCACCGCTAAATCATCACATACCTGCCTCTAATCATTAAGAAATCTCAAACAGACACTGTTATCTATAAAACTAAATAAAAATGATGAATATGTTAGACTGTATTTTTGTCCTTTTTATCTTTTGTTCAGTAGTGTACCATACTGTTTTAAAGCAATGAAGAAACCAAGCAATGCTAATGTGGCTGTCAGAGTATGAAAGCCACCGCTGCCAGTTGGTGTTATGTCATGTTAACTGCTTTCTATGCACCGTCCGCTGTGAGCTGTAGTTCAGTTCAGTGGTCCAGTGTCTCCTGGAGCATGTCGAAGATTCACCTAACTGACAGCACTGCATTTTATTCACTAATGCAGCTTCATTTATTGAATTAGCCCTTTAAAGTAGCCTTGCTAGTACAGTAAATAGCAATTAGCGGTTAGCCCATACTGTTGTATATATTGCCTTGTTTCTGACATAAGAGGGCTTACAGGAGGCAGGCTATTGGCCACTGTGAGTGAGAGTGTGTGTGTGTGTGTGTGTGTGTCTCCAGAATCTAGGCTGGGCAATTGGTATGCAGAGACACACTTCTGATGTCAGTGATGGTGTGGGTGTGTGTAGTGATGAATTGTCTGCCATTTGGTTTCTCAGCGGTGTGGATAGGATTTTGTGTGTGTGTGTGTGTGAGTGTTACATCATAAGGTTTGAAACAGAACCTCATATAGGAATATCATGGGTGAAACAAGTGTCTGCATTGTCACAATGTTATTTTACTGTGGCTGTGGTATACATAATGCATATTTTAATAACTTTTACTCATTTGACTTGCCTTTATTATTCTTTTAAGATACCAAATCCATTTCTAAAAACAAGAAATCCTTATACTTTTTACCTTTTTGCATTTATTTATGTTATATGGTGTTTTTAGAGGCAAACACTGATGTGATAATTTAAAAGCTATTTTAGGTGCCTAATTCTTAGCCGTAATATGTAGCAGTGTATTTGTGATATGGTATTTTGTTATTATGCATCCCTAACCAGAACAGGGTTCTTTGAGTGATGCCATAAAACAACCATCTTAGATCTCTGAAGAACTATGTGATATGTGAGTGTGAAGGACATAATGTAAATTTTTTTTATAAAATTAAGCATTCTTACAAAAATCTGTACATTATGTGGAGGTCCTTTAAGCTTTAAAAAGCTTTTTCACATACACTTTTAAGAACCATACAGTACACTCTATAGAACCCTATAGAACAATTTATATAGCATGAGAGTGAACAACCTCACATAATGCACAGGTCCTTTACCAGTGTAAGCAGGGAAGGCCTAATGTGCCTAATACAGGTGCCTAAT
Organism: Brycinus macrolepidotus; assembly: GCA_037974445.1. Classification (NCBI taxonomy): domain Eukaryota; kingdom Metazoa; phylum Chordata; class Actinopteri; order Characiformes; family Alestidae; genus Brycinus; species Brycinus macrolepidotus. Next base: position 13,065 of record JBBPCZ010160388.1, read on the forward strand.
GTGCCACTTTAGGGAGGGCCTCATAACATTCATCGAACCCCCTCCCAAATATGATTGGCTCCCGCGGTGCTGTCCAGTGCCATTGGGTTAGAGTCCTGTCAGTCTGACAGCACCCAGTGCCATTTAATCAGAGCCTTGTCAATCTCTGACTACATTTGACAATGCCCAATGCCATCGGATCAGAGAACTGTCAAATACCTGCTTGAGTTGCGGTGCCAAATCACAGTACCTTGTTTTTCAAGGTAGAGAAATGACTAAGCTGCATCCAAATAGTTCAGTGAAGCTTTCTTTCCAGTCTATTTGCCCTAATTTCATCTGATCTGTAGTCCATGGCCTTGCTACTGTATCAGTCAAAATCAAGGAAAGTGAATAGGAAAGGAAATTGTATTTAAGTCTGAAGATGCAACCGACCACTTCAGCAGGCCAGTTATCAACACCCACTCCCCCGACAACAAGATGTTACTTTACCAACCCCTATCTCGTCTAGGCCTGCGAGCTGAGTAGAGGAACATTTGCATTATTTGGGGGTTCTTTAAGCTTTAAAAAGATTCTTTACACTCAGATCTCAAATACAAAAATGGTTCTTCTATGGCATCACACTGAGAACTCTTTCTAGCAGTTTTAGTGTAGTGTAGTGTAATGTAGTGTAGTGTAATGTAGTTCCTTTCCATTTGCTGGAGTGGTAATTGGCCTGTCCATGCTCTGCCCTCAGATTCTTTGTTCTTAGCAACTGTTGCCGGGTCGGTCAAGCTTGGCAAAAATCCCCATGCAGCACACAGCTTCGATTTTGTAAAAAGTCTTGAAATACAAAAACTGAACAGTGTTTGTTCAGAGCCCCAATATAACATTGAGCCTGTAGTTTAGAATGTTGTGTTTCTAAGATGGGCTATGTGGTTGGAAATGATGACTTTGAATTTAAAGAATTATCCAATATGCTAAAAAAATGCCATCTGGCCTATCCTAACGGTGTGACATAATCTGCATACAAAATAAATATCATTTGAAAGTGATTATGAACACTACATTTAGGTGCTTTGTGATTTTTCTTTAATTTGGAAGGATTTTGCTAAAGTTCTTTAAAGCTTGCCCAATGATGTGTTATTTTAGTAACATTAATTTTTGTATAAAACTGGTCGTCTTCTGCAACAAACACATGGGTATCATCACAAGCTCTTTAGTTTCGCTGTATTTATTATAACAACATATTTCTAAATAATGTTCTTTCCCATGGATCAGACTGAAAATAATTTTTGATCCACATAGAACCTATAGATTATAAACTAATGAAATAATTGAAGTATAGCTGCTTGTATGAGTGTAGTAAGGTGCTGAGTTGGTTTACTGAGAACACTGAGGCATCTGATTGATTTATTGGATGTTAAATCACCTCCTTATACTCAAATTGTGCGTTTTTGCTCAGAAAAGTCATAATATGAAGTGCAACAGAGCTCAAAACAGCACTGTCTGGTCCAAAACTGGACACTTGGCAACCTTAGTTGGACATGCGTAGGTGTCACTAGATAACTTTCTGTGGTATGTGGTACTTTTAGTCTGCTAACGAAGCTAACACTAACACCAAAACAAGCATCAGTCCATATCTTATCATCTCCACAAGCCACATCACAGGTTTAGTTCCAACTAACTGATGTTCCACTGAGACAGACTTAGATTTTTGAAGAACAGATTGTTGTTCAGGGAAATTCCAACATTCGAGGGTTACTGATAAGCTGAAATGGTGACATATGAATCTCAGTGAAGTCTGAAGCTGAATTTGATGAACTGAATTTGAAACACAGTGCAGCGAACTGGAATTTTCTGCATTAGATTCGTTTAAATACCCTTACACACTCAAAGCTTCATATACAACTTTAAGCGAAGGCATAACGGTACTGTACAAAATATACAAGAATTTAACAAGATGTACAAAATTCAGATCCAAGTCCATTCCATATGATTAAAACGAAAGCAGTAATTCCAGCAGATAAAACAGAAAACATTCCATGTATTTAAAAATAATTATTTGGTTATCTGGGTAAAAGGTTTGTAATAGTTAACTCCAAAAATTAGACTTTTCTTCAGGTGTGTCTTTGTTTGTTTCATGATTTACAGTGTATTTGTGTGTGTGTGTGTGTATGTTTTTTCCATCAGGGTGGGGAGCACTGTTACTACCATGGAAAAGTGCGGGATATCCCAGAGTCCTTTGTAGCGCTGTCCACTTGCCATGGATTACAGTAAGTGTTGCTGTGCTCCACACACTCACACACAAACAAACACACACACACGTAATTGCATTGTATCAAATTTCACACTGTACCCAAGTCAAGACAGAATAAACACATGCACACGTACACACACAGATAAATAGACTCATAAATAAAGGCATTCTGGAATGCAGCAGTGACAGGCCAAAGCGGCCATTATCCCATTCAACAATTAGAGCTGTATAATTACTACATGCTTTTTGCCGTCTTATATCACACACACTGTTGTGTGTGTGAGTGTGTGAGTGCAAGAGTGTGTGTTCGGTTTGAATCCGGGTGTTATTGTCTGGATTTCAGGCTTCATTCAGCTCTTCGCTTGCTCTAATGTATGTGTGGGTGTGTGTTGGGTTTGTGCCTGTCACAATTATTACATAATCACCTGATTGCATTTATTGAAGCTGATTGTTTTTATTTTCTATAATTGTTTGCTTTCACAATCATATGTTTTTGTATTTGTGTAGCATATGTATATATAGAATAAAAGTAATGAATGAACATAGAATAAAAGTAGCATTTAATTCAAATAAGTTAAACAAAGGCAAATAAAGCAATATAAAAGAAATTACATAAAAGTGCGATTTTTACCTTGTGACACCTTTAGAGGGCAGCGATGAGTAATGCTTGGTAATGGATGTTCATGTTTGTTAATCAGTGAGTAATGTTTGTTAATCAGTGTTTGTTATTAACATACTTAGAGGGCAGTGGTGAGTAACGTTTGTTTATTTGATGTTAAGGAAAATGATACAGTACGTATTGATATAGTTCATAAACATTCATTCTCTAGTCTGTACAGTCCATATATGGAAACTAAACTGCAAAAATGCCCTTTTTTTCACCGTTTTCATGTCACAAAAGATAACATTTTTAAACCTATTTGTGTCTACAGCACTTTAATTCCACCCACTCACACTGAAGTTATAAAGAATGTTTCAGCGGCTCTTTGAATGAGGCATAATACTGGGCAGCCAATCACAACAGAGGCCATTTACATATAAAACAGACTGTTTAACTCTCGTTTAACTACACTATGAAGAGATAATGGTCATGCAAAATGAATGATGACTGTTTTTGGTACATAAAGCCAGATACACATTTTAATTTAACTTTGGAAAATAAATAAAAAACAAGACTAGCCACTCTGCCCTTCTTCTGGGGCAGCTAGTAGTTAGGGAGTTGCCCCTGCGATCCGAAGGTCGTAGGGTCAAATCCCAGGACTGCTAGTGGCATCACTGAGGTACACTTGAGTAAGGTACCGTCCCCACACACTGCTGCCCGGGCGCTGTGTTCCTGGCTGCCCGCTGCTTCACTTGGTGAATGGGTTAAATGCAGAGGAAGAATTTCACACTGTTCACACTGTGTGCTGTGGTCTGTTCACATATGACAAAATGGTCACTTTCACTTTCACGAACAAAGTCCAGCTGTATCATGTTGGTTGGAGAGTGGGGAGAGGGGTGTGGCTGTTGAATGAAAAGGCACATGTGGTGTGAGTTCTTGGGAGTTATCCATCAATATTGACTACCCTTTAGCCGCTATGTACAATCTAGTAACCTTAACGGTTGCTGAGGTTGACGACTGGTTCAGTGTTGATATTGTGATAATAATAATAATAATAATAATAATAATATTTTATATAGCGTCTTTCCCAAACAGCATATAACAGACAGTAGACAAAAGAAACATTAAACATGGCAAATTACAACAACACAGAGTGCAGTAGCAGGAAAGGACGAATAGAAGAATCAAGAGTCAGAAGAAGAGGCATTACATCAATGTATGGGAGATACTGTAGTAGTACTACATTTAAAATTATTTGTAAAAACTGTGAATACAGTGATTTTATTCACTGTTTGACACACTATGCGGCCCTAAATCTCATTAAACAGGACTGATTAACAGGCCCTACGGTCTTGATGTAATGAAACAATACTGGGTGCACAAGGAGCCTAATATTCTGATTAGGGTTGATATAAAAGCCCAAACCGAGAACAGGTGATCCATATAAACACCTCAGTCAGAATAAAACAGACCCAAGCAGAAATTTCAGTTGGGGTAATTTAAACCTAATAAACCAATCAAAAGGCAAAATAAACCATGGAAACGATTCATCTGGATTACTTGTTTGCTGTGTTGTTTCTGTGCGTGCCCTCCGTCGTTATGTAAATGCGTAATGACGTACGTTTATGATGAAAAAGTGTCCATGTAAACCTCACTACTGAGGTCACATATCTTGATCTGACCTCAGTGGTTGACGTCTCTGTTTATTATATTATAATGTGAAGTTATTTATATAATGTGAAGTAATATATAAGAAAT
>JBBPCZ010160406.1:0-17636 GCA_037974445.1 Brycinus macrolepidotus
CTGAGTGACCAAACGCGCAGAAAATAAACAAAAACAGAGAAAGTGGGAGAGAGCGCAGTACCGAGGCTGCCATCCGCAGCGCCATCTTGGATCATAAAAAGCATATAGAGGTAACAACATCTGTAATTAGTTGTGTTTCCTCACGACTTCGCAAAGCACGTTTATTTCTGTAGCACATTATCATTTACAGAGGCCATTCAAAGTCCTATTCAGAGATAAAATGAGCATAAAAAAGTAAGCAATAAAAGTAATTATAAATTACGAGTATGATTTAAGATCAATTAAAATAAGTTGAACAAAGGTAAATAAAGTGAAATAATACAGATAAAAGTACATGATTTTGTTTAGTGGAAACAAAAACAAAAAAGCAGAAACAAAAATTAGAAACAAGGCAGTTTTAAGTTTCTTTTCAAAACTGGAAGATCTGATCTCCATGGGGAGCTGGTTCCAGCAGGGGGCAGCATAGTGACCAAAGGCCATTCCACCCTGTTTAGTTTCAGACCTGTTATGTTCACCACTGACTTACCAGTGTGTGTCAGTCTGATAGACTTTCCTGGCTGATATTAATCAAACATCTCAGGGATTCATTTAAGGCCCAAACAATTAGCAACACTTTAAACTCTGTCCTGTATCTGATTGGAAATCAGTGTAAGGACCTGAGGACTGGAGTAATGTGCTCTTTTCTTGGTTTTGGTTAGAACTCTAGCAGCAGCATTTTGAATAAGCTGTAGCTTTCTAATGCAGGCCAGTTGCCTTGTTGGTAAAGACATGGACAATGATTTTGCTCTGGACCTGGACTTGTCTGTAGCCCTTCTGGCTGTGAGCAGCTGGATGTTGTTCGCTGTGAGGACATTCGCATGATCGTACCTGCCACCTGCCTCTTCTAAATTCTGATCTGATCTGATCAAAGTGCTGAGACTGTTTCGCATAATTCTGCAATCTAAATGGTTGCAGCCTTGAAGCTGCGGTTTGAGGTCCTTGACATGAACAATAACAGTTGAAGAGAAATCACAAGCCATGCCAGGAGAATCATTGAGGAAATGAGGAAACTCTCAAGCTCTGCTGATCTTCTGCATCTTTAAAAAGACACCAGGCTCCTCCAGCAGGGAACACACGCTCTCTCTAATACCTTTTCCTTACTGAGACAGCTGATATCATCATCAGTCAGTAAGTCTTGGCTGGTGGCGGAAATTGACCTGTCCATGCTTAACAACTGTTGGCGTCGGGTCAGGTCTGCTAACACAAGACATGACAGGCCAGTTTTTGGAGCATCTGGGCAGGTTTAAAACAGCGACAGAAAGGAAAAGAATGTCCACACCCCAGCAGACTTCACCCTCCATCACCTTAAATGGAATGCTTGCATTGTGCATTGTGGACTTCAAGCATATTAACAAACAATAACAGCTTAACATGGACACAAATTTGGATGATTCAACAATGGCTTTTAGCTTGCTAGCTAGATTTGGGCCAGTTTCCCAAACCCATAATAAGCCTAATTTCTAATGGTGATCTACCACTGGCATTGCAGTTCAGCCCAAGACTAGGCTTAATCCTTATCTGGGAAAAAAATCATTTATGTTTAGGTTGTTAAGGCTGGGATTTTGTGCAAAAGTATTTTTTTTGTGGAAGTGACTCACCTTTGAGAAGCCCTAGCTATGTTTGTGGCCGGTTCAGTGCAATCAAGGATGGCCTTGAAGAGTCAGTGCAGAAGACCTGCTTTCTTTCAAAAGCAGCTATCGTGTGTATTGTGGCTTTCATCTTTTCATAAAACTTTGCACAGAAAACTGACTGGTACTGTATCGTATGCTACAGTTAGCACTGGATTCACCACATCCAGAAGGATCACTAAGCCTTTCAGCAAGCCCTTTGTAAACAGAGCACCATCTGTTATGACAGAATTCCTTTTTCTAAAGACAACTATTCTTCTCACAGTATTCTTCACTGAAAGAGAATTCATCCATCAAGAGAATGTGTCTCAAAGAGCTCCAAGAGAGACTGTGTTTTCTACTGTATGCCCACTGTCCTGATGTTGTTGCAGTATTTTTGGACAATTAGCTTTTCCTGACAAGTTCTGTGACATTTAAGGGCTTTTGTTTCATGTGTGGCATTGGCAGAGGAAAGGAAACCAAAGAAGAACCAATAAGCACACAGTGCGGGTCCAAGTAAAATGAACACATCTAACCAAAAGTCTGCTTCAGCTTCTCTCCAGCTGTCTCTCAGTCTCACGGGTGGTCCCTCAGCCAAAGTTCTCTCTCCCACTGATGTGGAGAACCTAATTTTTAAAGGGTCCTAGCTCCTTCCCTGATATTCATCAGCTGTCCTTAAACGGGAGTAGAATTCAACAGTGGTTATCATATTAGATCCCCAGATTTTTGCTAAGTAGGGTTGGAGAAAAGTTTGGACCGTCGGGGGTACTGTAGGAACAGCTGGAGCTCCACCTCCTGGTTGCCTCGCATGACAGAATATTGATTTTATTGATTAAAAAGAACTCAAACCTTCAGTGCATAGCATCAAATGACCACTTTCCACTGAAGTGTGATGTCCCAAGGTGTGATAAACACTGAACATTGTAACATATTCTAACTCTCAACACAACAATTCAAGCTAATAACTCTCAAGAAATTTGACACACGATTCACAACTAAATCACACTAAGCTGCATCCCAATAGATATTTCCTTCCCAAAACTTCTACAACAGTGATCATCAAATCAGATCCTAAGTTGGGTTGAAGAAAAGTCTGGACCATTTGGGGGTACTCTAGGAACAGTTAGAGAACCATGGCTGCACACAGACATGGGGCTTGGATAGCAGCTCCGCCTCCCGATTGCCCCACATGACAGTATATTGATTTTGTTTATCGATCAAACAGGACTTAATCCTCCAGTGCATAGTATCACATGGTTGTGCGTCTGACCACTTTCCCCTGAAGCATAACATCCCAAGGTGTGATAAACACTGAACATTGTAATGGATTCTATCTCTTGACACAACAATTCAACAAGAAATTTGACACTCGATGCACAACTAAATCACACTGAACTCAGGCTGTGTCCTAATAGATGCTTCCTTCCCAATCTGTGTGCCCCAATTTTTTATATTTCTCCTTATCATATCAGTGGATCCACCAGATCAGTCAGAATCAGTGAAAGTGGACAGAAAGAAAGTTTTACTTGGACACAGCCGTGGCAGACAGAGTGAATGCTGTGCAGGACACTCAAGAGCACAATAGATGCAGTGAAGAAAGACAGACTGTGAAATCTGGTCATTTGACACCTGACATGTGTCAAATAAACACCAGCAAATGACACTGTCAGGTTTTCATTATACAGCTTTATAAACTTACAAATGGAGTGTTTAACTTCTCTCTTACTCATTATAAGTACTATGGCACTGTAACCATAGCAACCCATATCTACTATAGCAACCAGAGCTACGGCTGTTACAATAAATGTAATCATCCTGTTGAATGATTCACTAACACCAAAGGCTATCATCATCTTACTGATGGAGAGATATTCAGATAATTAAACTTTTTTTAATTTAAAAAATAGCTACAATAAACTTTCAGCATCAAAGAGACATCAGAAGCTCATTATCTGTATCTTCACCAGCCTGAAACTGTGGCAGTCATACAGTCGTGTCTTGAAAATCAAGCTGTCGGAGCAAATACAAGTATAGAATTCAACACAAAGTAAGAAATTCATGAATTTTGGTGTGGAACACTGGCGCACAAGCAAAACAAACTAACTCAGCAATGGGTAGAACTGTTAACCCCCCCTTTGGTGGTTAATCAACATGTATTCAACAACAGTTTTTTTGCACTCCCTGAAGCTGAACAGGATCTCTGGATTGTAAGCATATACTTACCAAAGTTAATATTATGGGCTGAATTATACTCATACAATATTATTGATAATAGTCCAGGCCACCGTGCTAGCTTGCTTGTATTCATTAGCCTATAACGCAGTGTCTAGGCTAACAGTCAGGGCTGTTTGTCACCACAGGGATTCCCAATGGTCATTTGATGTATTTGCCTAATGCATGCTGGGTATTGTAGTGAGAGAACATGAAAATGATATGAAGTTGTGAATTCTGTTAAAGGCTGAGGAAAACAATGCTACTTTATAGAACCAAATACCAGACCTACTTAACTACAGTTATAGACTGGAATGTCCTTTTATTCTTTTGCAATACTAAGTCTGTTTTTTGTACTGCAAAACTCTTCATGAAAACGTATCTTTTTTACTGGACAAGGCAACTCTGTAACTCTATTTGATGGGAATTATTCATAGATATTTTTGTTTTAAAGGTTTTTCCATTTTATTGCTTTCCAAAATGCTCATAAAGTCAACAGAAACTGTAAATGGGCTGTTGGGTTGGGACATGAACCATCAGAACCACCCATGACCTTCAACTAGCTAAGCCCATACGTTCATAGCTGTACGTACTGTGAGGCTCTAAATAAGTGGTCTTCAAACTGGTCCTCAGGACCCCCCAGATGGCCCATATTTTTGCTCATTCTGTATACGTTGTTAGGTTGGAGGTTCTGAAGACCACAGCTGCAGGGTGTCCCATTGCTCATTCTGGTGTTCAAAGAAGACCTCATGAAAGCCCTCTATGCACCCTTACTGCAGCCTTTGACAAAGACCACAATAATGTGGACTCGGCATTGGCCTATTACCCAAAATTCCTTGAAATTCAGACCAGGACCTTCAGAATGGATGGGTATTGTTGACAGCTGTCTGGTCGACATAGTAAGTGTTCAGACGTGAGCATCCTGAAGGTCCCTTTCAATCCAGGCCCTGACGTTTTTGGCATCATCAAAATATAGATTTTCTGGACAACCTCAGGCACCATTTGGGACTGGGCTGTAGTTGCCAACCCCACAACCACTAAATGTTCTTGCTTTTATCAGATTGGGTGAGATTTGGTACCCGCAAGGTGTTAAATACGCACACGCACATGCACACAGTGATCAGGTTTCATTCCCCTGCAGCATGCTAAATGAGCTTATCCGAGAGCCCTGTGTGTGTGTGAGGTAAACCAATACATTACACCAGCAGTGACTCGGGCTACGTCACGGTGACTGGAAGAGCCTTTAGCTGTGTAGCTGTGGGTTCAAAACAAGGTTCAACATCTTACAAAGCATCAGAGCATAAGACCATTTACCTGCGCTGCATAACGCTGCCATCATAGGATTCGTTTTTCACACCATAAATATCAGCTGCCTGTCACACTTATGAAACACACACACACGTGTGTGGGAGAACAGATATCTTGACAAAAACTGTTTGTTGCAGTGTTTGTGTGAGTTTATGTACCAAAAACAGTCCTAATTAATTTCCACCTGTTCATTTTCCAACCTCTCCTTATTCAACAGACTATTGTTGTTACTGTGTCTTTAAGACTGATATATGTAACCAACCTCTGTTCTGATTGGCTGCCCTCACTCAAAACACAGTCCTCCCTGAAACACTTCTTCTGACTGGGCGGGGCCAAACTGCTGCGGGCAGAATAGCAAGATATATGCGGCTGCATTTACAACAGTGCATTTATACAGGCCGTTGTTGCAGTGCAGCTTCTATATGTGTCTGTATGGACTGGGAGAGAGAACGAAAACTTTGAAACTACGATTGTGTACTACAATAAAGTCTCAGTTTTAAGAAGTTTTAAGTTTTAAAATTGGGTTTTCCATTATTTGGGCACCCTAACAAAGTTCGCACTGGCTGATTCTGCTCTGTTTGATTGAATGGAACTGTGAGACATAATTAAATCATGTTCTTACAGCTATTAATTTTTTAGAGTGAGTATTGTAAGAATGTTTCATGATGAATAGAACACAAGAAATTTTGAAAAAAGCAAATATTTCAGCGTCTTTCCCCTTCTTTTCTTATACCAATTAACACATTATAATTCACAGAACTAAATACTGAATCATTACTGAACAACAAATACTGAATGTCTGAAATATCTGAGTGACTTTTGGCTTCACTCTTACCTTCCTTATCATTTGTCTGCAGATTGTAAATAAAACAACATTATAAAGACAATTAAAAATCCACATATACAATAACAAAACATATTTAAGTATGTTTTATAAATTACTATTATATGATGATTCCAAACTGATCCACATTGCCCAAACCATGGCATCAAACACCTAACAGCTGTTTCTGCTTCCTCCCTCCCACTCTACTATAAAACCCCCACGGTTCCTCACAGCCCGGGCTGTAAACGACACCAGAGCGGCTTAATTAATTAATGGCCCTTCACCAGGGGGCTGGCCTTGCCTCTGGGACACTGTGCAAGAGGAGCATCGGTTAGGTTTAGTGTGGAGGAAAAGAAGAGTAGGAGAGTGAAGAGAAGAGAGGAGAGCAGGTTGTTTGGCAGCTTTGGCCTGTCTGACTATCAATCAGCCCCTATCACAGTGGTCCTGCCCAGTGGAGAGAGAGGGAGGGGCGAGAGAGCACCGAGACAGAGTGAGGGAGAGAAAGAGAGAGAGAAAGAATGGCGTCTGAGCGGCCTACTCATCCTCCCCCGGCACTGGTGCCGCTGCTGGTCAGTGCCGGGGCAGTGTTGGTGTCTCAGTATTTCTTCAACGCCGCTGCGCAGATTCCTGACCCTGCGGTAAGACAAAGCTGTCTCTGACTGCACCTGCACACCTCTCATTCTCTACCACACACTGCAGGGGTAGGGTTGGGAACACTGGCGGCGTTTACGGTCGTTCATTGTGGCTGTAAAAGGGGGCGGTAATGGGACAGGGATGCAAAAAGGCGCAGTAGTGGCAGCCGGCGTGGTCCTCGAAATCATTTCTAACCACGTTATATGAACAGTTTTGGCTCTTATGAAAGAACATTCACGCCTCAGCAAAGCTGTGACAAAACAGTGCAGATGCGCTGCTACTATGTGTAGCTACTATCCCCACTCTGAACCTGTAGGTGTAAAAGCACAATCGGAAGTACCCGAATGGGTTAGAGCCGTCTAGAATAATTGTGCCCATATTCAAACTGTTCTAAAAGGGTTTATAGTCTTCTACAGTTATAATTTTCCAGAAAGAGTTGGAGTAGAGGTTTACTTCAAGACATAGGCCCACGATTTAGAGTGTTCTGGAAGGGTTTAGAGTGATCTAAAATGTTTTAGTGTTCCAGTAGAGTTTAGAGTGATTGAAAATTGTTTTTTCCATTAGTTTTTTTTTCCATGGGTGTTTGAATGTGTTCAGATCTGGTGACTTTACTTCATAATTATCATCAAACCATTTGGTGAACCCTCGTGCCACCTGTGGATGGAGGCACTGTTGTCCTGGAGGAGACCATTTCCGTCAGGATACAAATGCTGCAACATAGGATAAAGTTTTTTAATCGATCTGCAGTGACAATATTGGACAATATTGGACAATATTGGATCCCTTCATTGTTGGATTCAAGCATTCAGACATGTCTTTCCCAAAAGATGAGGTCATTTTAGTCTCAGTTCCCATTGAAACCATGGCCAGTTGAGCAGTCTTCCATCTTTCAAAGTCACTTAGATCTTCCTCTTGATCTTCTTGACCAAAAGCCAAGGTCAGCAGGGTGTGCTTAGCATTTTTTAATACACACCGCACAGCAAGGTAAAGTTCACCTATCTGGTAGCACCTGAATTTGTTATGTTTCTCCACTTATTCATTCAGGTGTTCATTTTCGTTTGTCGTTTGTCACCTCCCACCCAAAAGAGTGCATTGGTTACATTTCTAACACAGGTGGAGAAACTGGAGCAGAACAAGTAATACTCATTAATAATGTTGTATAAATTACACAGTCTAGTCTATGGATGAGAGCAAATATTAGCATTAGCAGTACCTGAGCGGACTTTATTATGCTTTGTGAGAATCTGAGTGACTTAGATGAGAACTGATTGCCTTCAGTTTGCTGATTTTTTGTTTCTCCAGCTTAATTTATTTGCCTCATTAGCTCGAGACAGACAAATAAATGAATTAGGTCAGCTCCAGGCCTGAAGCAGCAGCTTTCTAAAAATAATTTTCTGAGCCTGTTCTAGTAGCTGGAATGATTAATTTGGTAATGCTATTAGATATTAATCTGAAGTCTGTTTTCTTATGATTTTGGAGCCATACTGGAGGGTTCCCCAACTCTAGACCCACACCTGTTTACAATCCATACACAGAAGTCACACCACACAAATATGACAAAGTATAATAAATGGAAACAGCATAATTACTTTTTAGGGAAGGGCACAGATCCAGCTAAAATGTATTTGAAGAGTAAGGCTGCATTAAAACCATCTAGCACCACGTGTAGTGCAGCTCAGTAGCTCTTAAAGGAGCTACCAGATCTCTGTCAGAAAGTAAGAAGCTGATCAGTCACACATTAAAACCACTGACAGGTGAAGAATAACACTGACTATCTTGTTGCAGTGTCACCTGTCAAGAGGTGGGATATATAAGGCAGAGAGTGAACAGTCAGTTCTTAAAGTCAGAACATCTCCAACACGGCAGGTCTTGTGGGGCTTCCCAGTGTTCAGTGGTCAGAACCTACCAGAAGCGCTCCAAGGAAAGAGAACTGGAGAACCGGCGACAGGGTCCTGGACCCCTGAGGCTCACTGATGATCGTGGGGAGTGAAGACCATCCCATCTGGTCTCATACCACAGAAGATCTGCTGTAGAACAAACTGCTGAAGAAGTTCATGCTGCTCTGATAGAAAGGGGCCAGAACACACAGTGCAGCGCCCCCTGCTGCATATGGGCTGCGTAGCTGCAGACCAGTCAGAGTGGCCATGCTGACCCCTGTCCACCACCGAAAGACCTACGGTGGACATCAGAACTGGACCATGGAGTGATGGAAGAAGGTGGCCTGGTATGTGGTTGTGTGTATGTGTATGTCTGTGTGAGTGTGTGAGTGTGTTTGTGTGAGTGTGTGTCACTTACCTGAGATGGACCAAGATGAAGGAGGCAAGATAGGGGATGCTCTGGGTGATGTTCTGCTGGAGAACATCACCCTGCATTCATATGGACGTTCCTTTGACACCTAAATGCTGCAGACCAAGTTCACCCTTCATAGAGATGCTGTTCCTAATGGCAGTTCCTCTTTCAGCAGGATGACCCCCCCACACTGCAGACACTGTTCAGGAACTGTTTGAGGAACATAGAGCTCAAGGTTCCTCCATCTTCCCCAGATGTCCGTCTGATCGAGTTTCTGTGTTACGTGCTGGAACAGCAGTCCGATTCACGGAGGCCCCACTTTCCAATACAGGACTTAAAGGATCTGCTGATAATGTCTCAGTGCAGATACCAGGGAACACATTCAGAGGTCTTGTGGAGCTGTTTTGGATTCATAAGGGGGACACAGTAGATATAACAACATAAACATACTTAGTTCCATAAATTAGTTTTTTGTTGTTGTTATTTTTTAGCGAATGTTGACTAGGTGCTTTGATGCTCTGGCTGAAAATTCATCAGTATTCTGTAGGCTTCATATCATTAATTACATGAAATTGATTCCTAAGGAACATCTTATCTCACTTGTTTAGGGAGAGCGTAATGGATTTAGAGCAAAACTGAGAATGAATGGTGAGACATTTGGCTCTTATCTCTGTAGCTTCAGCAACCTGAGCTTGACTCTGACTGCAGAGCTGCTTGTTCTGATGATGGATGCTATGCAGCGTCTTTTTTGAACAGACTTTTAACAAACATGGTGTTAAATAATGTTTGATTAGAAAGTACCATTAACAGTTATCACAACGAAACCTTAATTTTACCCCTTAAAATTACTTTAATTTTGACCTTAATTTTCCATACAGGAAATTAAGGAAAATTAAGGGAAAAAGTGCACAGATTATGGCTGATTAAGGGGTAAAACTACTGAATTTTCCCTTAGTTTTTCAAATTTGCCCCTTAAATAATAGAACCTCCTGAATTAACGCCTTAAATTTCAGATTAAGGGGTTTCACACTCATGCCTTAAATCAAATTTTAAGGTAAAATTAAGGGGTCGGTTTCACAAATTAACGGCCACTTAATTCAAATTAAGGGGTTTGGTGTATTTTCAGGGGTAAATTAAGGTAGGGTTAAGTACATTTTAAGTACATTGTGTTTCATAGTGTATAGTGAAATGATACAATGTTTGATTAGAAAATATTAACAATCAGTGATCAGTGATCAGATCAGTGGTGGGTCATGATAAGAGTGACACTCGCTGTTTGCAAACTGACAGAGCCAGATCTGATTGGTGAGCTAAGCTAAACGATCTGAATTTACTGAACAGAGGGAGAGACACAATCAACATCACGAATATGGGCAGCATACAAACACCGATACCTGGTGCACAAGGAATACCAATAATGCACTGCAACACATGGTTTCATAGTGTGACACATCCATGCAACAATTGCATACCCATAAAGTCATTAATTATTGATTAGAGGACAATTTCTATTCCCTTAAATATTGTTCTATATAGTGCTCCAGTGTAAGGAAAAGTGATTAGGGGGCCATTTCTGTTCTGTGTAATCATGTTCTATATAGTCAAGTCAGGTTTATTTATTTATTTAGCCCATTATCATACACAAAGGTCATTCAATGTGCTTTAGACAAACTGAATTAAACTATTAATTATAAAAATAGTAGGAAGTAAACATCAACAAAAAAAAACAATTAAAAAACGCATAGAATGCATCAAGAGAAGAAAATTGAAAGTGTGATGGAAGTGCAGATGTTTAAAAGAAGGTGGAGGACAACATATTTATAGAGAACTTAAATTTATATAGCGCCTTTCAAGAAGCACAAGGTTGATTTACATAAAACAGTAAGTCAAAGACCAAAGGCCTTAGAGAATAGGTCAAACCTCAAACGCTTTTTAAAGATGTCCAGAAACGGGGCATTGCGGATCTCAGGGGGGAGTGAGTTCCAGAGAGGGGGCAGTGGCACTGAAGGCTCCATCCCCAAAGGACCACAGTCTGGTGAGGGGAATGGATAGGCCCTTGTCTGTGGACCGCAAAGTCTGAGACTGGGTGTAAGGCAGAAGCAGGTCTGATAAGTACTTGGAAACGATGGCATGGAGGGATTTGTAGGTGAAGATTTTGTATGAGATATTGGATTTAACCAGGATCCTGTGAAGGTGCATGAGGGTAGGGGTGATGTGTAGGTAGTAGTGATTAGAGGTCATTTTTGTTCCCAGTAATAACTAGAATGCATTTCTGTGAGAAAATGTGAAGTGTGATTATGCTCCAGAGGTCACAGAAGCTTATTTTTGATGCGCAGATGATGATAACAGAGAAGTGTGGATGCTACGCACGTGTCCACGGATACAAACAGCTCAGAGAATCAGTGAAAAAAAAAACTCAGTTCAGAACAAAAGCTGCTGGTTAACTTAAGCTGTCACACTACCACACTGTATTGTCCTTCAGGTTCAGTGTGAATATATTTTTCACCCAGAACATTGAAGACACTGCCTCAGATCGGCCGACTGAGGTGGTAGTAGCCTAGTGGGCAAAACACTTGCCTGTAAACCCGATGACCACAAAGTTGCAGGTTCAAACCCCCCCCACTTTCTACCATTGTATCCTTCAACAAGACACTTAACCCTCAGTTGCTCCAAACTAATGACTGTAAATTACTCTGGATAAGGGCGTCTGCTAAATGCCGTAAACGTAAATGCCACTTTACCTAGCAGTGCAACAACAAGTGTTCACAGGCTGATTGTTTTTTGTAAAACCCACAACAATCAGTGACCACGTCATTCTTTTCATAACTGACCTGAGCTTTTGCGTCTTAAAGGCTGTCTATAAGTCTGCTGTGTATTTATCTCCACAGGACTGATTTGTTACTCCGCGTTTGTCTCTTTTGGCATGTTGTAGCAGTGATGTCACAGCGACCGCTCTGAGACTCACCCCTCCGCTCTCTCTCCTTGTGCATTATGGAGGCGACTCGACCACAAAAATAGAATCTATAAACGATCAATACTTGGCCCCCGATCATCCACTACATTGGATATTGATGAACCATGCCAAAATTCCAAACGGGCTAGAACGAGAAGTTCTGGCAATAAAAAGAATAATAATAAAAATAAAACTTAAGAAGAACAGAAGTTTCTGTTCCCTATAAAAGTGCTCCATGTAGTGCTCCAGTGTAAGGAACAGTGATTAGGGAACATGTATGCTCAATTTAATAGTGTTCTATATGTTTCTCCAATTTAGAGAATAGTCATTTAAGGGCCATTTCAGTCCCTATAATTGTGTTCTATATAGTGCTCAAATGTAGGGAATGGTGATTTAGGGGCATTTTCTGTTCACTATAATAGTGCTGTATATAGTGCAATGTAGGGAATGGGGCTATTCTGGTATTTCCTATAAAAGTGTAAAATGTACCTCCAATATTTGAAATTTTTGCTCATCTTTATTCCAAGGGTGCCACAGCTTGTGGAGGACGTTGTGGAATGTATTTTCAGAGTGAACACCTCAGCTGAGTTTCAGGTTCTTCCTGATTGATGATGATAACAGGTGTTACCAGTGCTGGTTTCCTGCACACGCCGCTGGACGCTGCATGACGTCCCAGGTGTGATAAATGTACCCAGCATTAAACCACCCGCACTAAAAATGCACCTGACTGTTAAACCAAGCAGAAACATAACGAGTGGCACTGCGGAATCACCTAATGACCGTCCCACTGGGATGCGCAGTATTTTTAGATCAACATTTGCGGGTGTATTTACCTCATCTCTTCAGGAGAGACGTAGGCAGCGCGTGAGTGTGAGTATCATTATGCATGATTATGTCCAATATAACTCTGCTGAAATTGGAGGTTCGAGTGTGATTGGATAACTGTGAGTTTATTAGCTCACTTGAAGTGAAGAGCGTATGGAATGCGTTTTTTTTTCATCTGTGTTTATGTAAATGTTACTGTGGCGATGAAAGTGTCTACATGCACAACTATTTCACTGATTACTCAGTAAGTCATGGGAATCGTTTAATCAAGGCCATGGGAATTGTTTAATGGAATCCAAGGCAAACTCCATATATATATATATATATATATATATATATATATAAGCATGTGTTTACCTTCTATCTTTCCCAGAAAAAATGTTTTTACCTTCTATTTGCTCCTTCTACTTGTCCTTTTGTCCCTGCAAAAAGGTGTTTCTTGGAGTAATAGAAGAACCACTTTTGGTCCCTTAAATTACTTTTTAGCGGGTGGTATTTTAAAGAACTGAAATAAGCAAGTTTGAAGTTCTTAAAGCCTCCGCACAATGTAAAGGTTCTACACACCCTTTAAAAGAGTTCTCCATAGTTTCATTTTTAAAGGCAATGGTTATGTATAGAACCATGATGACTCAAATACAATTTTAGTGGGCTACAGTTAAATTCAGACAATTTTGGAGGACAATTTTAGTAACTGAGACATGCAAGTGTGAAGAGCTTTGAGACATCCACATAAAGCATCCACACAATGTAAAGGTTCTACACACCCTTTAAAGGTTTTTTTTTATGAAAGGGCAAGTTTTTATAGAACCATGACAACTCAAAATACAATTTTGATAGGCTACAGTTGAGTTCAGACAGTCTTAGTGGATTAAGTTGGGTTCTGACAATTTTGGTAGGCCACAGTTGGGTTCAGGCAGTTTTGGTGGACTACAGTTGAGTACAGATTGTCTTATTGGACTAAAGTTGGGTTCTGACAGTTTTGGTGGGCTACAATTGAGTTTGATCAATTTTGGCATTCTACAGTTTAGTTTAAACAATTTTGGCAGGCTATAAATGAGTTTAGACTATTGGACAATTGGCTTTAGAAAATTTTGAGTTTATACTATTGTATTTGTTTATTACTATTATACATTTGAGTTTATACTATTTAGTTTGCTACAATTGTGTTCAGAAAATTCTGATGGGCTACAGTTGGGTTCAGAGAATTTTGGTGGCCTAGTTTGTTTCAGAAATTCTTACAAATACACCATGGGTTCTTCGACAAATAAATATGTTGCCTATCCATGGTTTTCGCCTGCCAGGCTCACAATTTACTCCTGGCACTGGGCCTGGTTTGGTGACTGCAGAGAATGTTCTTTGGCAGAGGACGGTCTTAGAAAATGTTCAGGTTTGGTTCCAATTTCTGGCCTGATCGTTAAGTCCAAGGGCACGGGAGGATATGAGGAAAAAAACGCATTAGAGCAAATCAAACCTCAGTGCAGGACCATGAGACAAAATCTGCAGAGCGGTGACAAACACATACAGCTGGTTCCGGGCAGCACGCCTCAGCAAGTCACCTGTAAATCCAATTCCAGGATTACACCGAGCTTTCATGTGAAGATGTAGCTCGCGTGACCGTGTATGTGGGGGGGCTTTGAGCCTGTGTTACATGCTGTGTGGGGGGATGGGGCTTTGAAGGTGAATGTGTTTGTGTGTGTATAATGAAGAGCATGCACTGAAAATGAGATCCCAGGGACTGTGTACACTGGCCTGAACATGTTCTACAGCCAGTGTAACAATGATTTGAAGACAGTTCGGATAGTTATATGATTACAGTAAGATAACGGACATTAACTATATTCCAGGGGCATCAGCTCAATTTCATTGGGAAGCAAGTCGGCTGGAGTGAACAAATTCAGATTGCAGGTTAATGTTCAGGGTCAGGAAAGGTTAGGACAGAGAGAGTGTGACAGATCCATTTGCATCACTATCAAAGCGCATCACTGTGAGTTTGACTTATTGATCATCGCTGCTTGTCAGGACCGGGATGACGTCCCCCCATCCGAGGGGCATAAGGCATGGGTTGCTCCCCTTTGAGCGCAAGCAGATTAATATTGACGTTGACATCTCGGTCAATAAACACAAGCACTAGAGCCCATAGGATCTTTCTCTGGGATTTATCACTCTCCACCAAAGGGTGTACACAGGAATTGTGCTGGCTTAGTGTTGTGGTGGTGAACCCTAAAGCCAGGGCTTAGGTCAGAGTGACCTGACACAACAAGCCACCATGTTATTGGATGGGCACTGTTCTCCATATAGATGTGTATTCAGTTAGCATAAAGCATCTGTGCTCATCCTTTGGGTTTATTAAAGATTAGTATGGTTCATGTTCATCAGAGTGTCTTTCTTGGTATTAATTGCAGGTTTTATATACTGGTTTGGCCATTTTTATTCTACTGCTAAAAGCGCATACAGAAACTCTGATAGTCCCACAGTGGCTGAAACACCTTAAAGGTTGGAGCATTTTGGTAGCTTGGTTGGTTGGTTTTGGAGTTTTGGCTGTCGCTACCAATACCAGTGAAATTTTATAATTCTCAGCATATGAAAATTACCACTGAAAAAGTCTAAATACCATGAAGAACAATAATTTATTACTCAGCTATGTTATTAAAACCCACAGTGACTATCTATACCGATTCATCAATCAAATGTTCTAAAGCAATTACCTATATTGTAACACCGACAGTTGAGAAATCACGTCTGGGAGCACTTTAAATTACTATGTGACAAGAAAACCAGGAGCTCAGAGTACTGGCAGTGGATGAGGTGGAGAACTCTGATCACTGCCACAGGTAACCAGGGTGACAATTAAAATAAGTCTAATGTGTTATGTTACACCCCTACTGTCTAAGTGGCTCACAAAAGTTGCCCCTGAATGAGAGGTTTCAATCACTGCTTCTATATCACCATATGGCACACAAGCAGCATACTGATGCTGCCTCAGTATAGATATCAGTATAGATATCAGGAGATATCTATACTGCTTATCAATACCAATACTTACCTACATTCTTATTTATCCTTCTCTTCATAATTTTGTGTAGAACAGAAAGATGTCACACGAAACGCTGTGAGAAGATTCGGCAGTTATTGTATTGTGATTTTTTGGTGAAAAGGATCTAAACCTGATTTTCCTGTATGTATAATGAGGGAGATGTGTAGGTGATGTGGAGAGTGCCACTCCTGTCCATTCCATTGATCCAATCCAGCATCGACCATTTGTAAACACGGCTGTGTTAGAATGCATTAACACTGCAGAAACACCGGTAGCAGCACCGTTTGTCCAGGAGATTCTCCAGATTTCAGTACTGACCAGGACTAGTTTAGTACCAGTTCTCGATACCCATCCCTAGCAGGTATGAAAGTGCTTTTTTCAGTCTTTTTTACTGGGACCTTTGTTCTGCATTCCCCTTCACTCAGAATAATATGACACATTCTGAAAAGCTCTAAATAACAGTGCAAATGTATAAGTCCATATTATGGACAAAACACAAAAACACATGCCTCTGCTTCACCCAAGCCTGCTACAGGGTTCATCTCCTTTGAGGGGACAAGATAACCTCCACAGCAAGAAAGCAAAACAGAATAGAAAGAGGGGGAAAAGAAAGAAATGCTAATAAGTGCTATTAGAAATCACACCAAGGACCCAGAACTATTTGAGGCGGATAATAAAGAAGTGTGTTAAATCCCGGCCTCTGTGATGGGCTCTCAGCTCAATTCTGCAGGGACGGAAACACCACCACACATCACCCCCCAACAGACACACACACTTTCTGCCACAGCCTCATTATTATTCTCCTCATCCCTCCGTCTCTCCTCCTCGTGCCTCCCCCAGTTCTACTGCTTGCATTCACTAGGGCCCCTAAAGGTGTGCTCTGGCCGGCAGGTCAGCAGGTGTAATGCTGAGGGTCACTATGGGTGTGCAAACTGGCAGAACCTTTGGTACCAGAAAACTTAGACTGTGCCTTCATTGATCCGGGGCTGGAGAGTTTTATGATACCTGCTTGAGTTTTGAACCACAGGGCTGAATGGTACTGCAGGGTTTTCACCATTGTAAAGGTCAGTAAATTCTTTACTGTTCCAGGTGAGGATAAAAACGCTAGACTCTACAGTCTGTTTGCAGTCATATTATTCCGATGATTCGCAAAAGTCAGATGGAGGGTAGGAAGGCAAAGCAGAAGGCAAGACATGAAGGAGGGAGGAGATTATGCTAGTTTAGATGTTATTACAAACATAATATGTTGGACATGTTATGAAGAGCGATTTTCACCTGAACTGATGGACTGGCCTGCTATCGAGGCAGTAGAGATAAGCAGCTACCTCTTCTTCTAGATCGCCACTGGGTCTACAACTTCGGTACATAGGTGCTCCACAATATCTGTTGTTTGGTTTTCTCCAAGGGGGTAGGGCTTTTCTAATCCTAAAATTAATCTGGCAACAAACATTTAATGCTGCAGTGCCTCTCGAAGTTAGCGATACAGTTGTTTACTTAACAAGTGTTAACTGCTTTCAAACGTCTAGTGAAACAACACTAAAGACTTGATTCTTCACATGATTGTGTAATGGTAAATATTTGCAAGTGTGAGCCCAGAGTGCAGAGTGTCAGCACAGCTAGTGTTGCAGATAGTCTTGAGCCACCCCTCATTTCTTCATATTTCGCTTCCAAAGATCCAGACTTTCTTGTATTTTAATGTGGTCTTGATGAACAGTTCTCCAGGTTTCCTGAAAGACTTTTAAAGACTCTCATTTTCAGTCCAGTCCCTGAACCTGACCAGTTTCTAAAGAATGTTTTTTGTTTGTTAAGACACAAAGTGACCTACGTATGAATAATTCAAGCAGAACAAAGAACATCTAACTTAAGTCCTGAACCAGTGAAGAAACAGGAGCAGATGATTCCAGATGATCA
>JBBPCZ010160416.1:0-17636 GCA_037974445.1 Brycinus macrolepidotus
AGCTGGTGGCCTAGTAGTTAGGGAGTTGCCCATGCAATCAGAAAGTCGTGGGTTTGAATCCCAGGACTGTTAGTGGCACCACTGAAGTAGCGTCTCCACACACTGCTCCCCGAGCCCTGTGTTTCTGTGTGTGTGTGTGTGTGTGTGCACACACACCGTATCAAAAGTTTACCATAACAGTGGTTAAAGTGTAAACAGTCATTTCGAGTGGTCTGAGTGTAAAATGCTCCTCACCGAGTCAGAACTGCTCACAGCAACGGCGAGGGGAACCAGTCGCCTAAAACATTTTAACTCCTTCGCAGAAAGCTTTTACTTAAATAACAAATACAAATACTCCACCTAAAGCCTGAGACGTCTTATGATAGTTATGGTGTAAATGTATCTTTAAGTATATTAATGTCATGCATGTAAGACTTATGATTTTTGAATGGCAATTTTCATTCAGTACTACCCGTTACTACCACTATAAATAGGTCTGAGTCAGTGAGTTTCAACACATTTTCACATCAAACCACTCTTAAGGACTTTGTTTACATCCCAGCCACTGGATTGGGAGAAAAATCAGTTGTATTCCCTATTTTAAAAAAGAACATTTAAATAGAGTAAAGGGACTCCACTGTGAAAAAAAAATTAGAATGTTGTAATAAAGAAGAATAAAGTTGCATTTGCACAGCAATGATTAAATCTCTAGGTGAACACTTTGAAGATAATTTACTATTAACAGGTAACTGCAATATATTAAATATCATTTAAAAATGTATTTTTTCCCAAATACTTGAAATGTTGAGTAAAACATTATAGTAATACTTTTCTGCTTTATATAATCTGCCGTTTATTACAAAGTTATTATTGAATCTAATAACAAGAACTATCAATAAGAACGCTACCATACATGAACAATGCAACAATGTAACAATGTATGAACAATGTAAAAGTAACTAGAGAGAAAAGTCCTGAAGAAATTTTGAGATGGGTGTGCTCCTGATGAGCTGGTGTTTCTAATAAAGTGTCCGGTCTGTCCTGGTGTTCCTAATAAAGTGTCCGGTCTGTGCCATATGCAGCTCTGTGGATGCATGGTGAAGTATTAATGAGCAGAACTCCGTTGAGGCCAAAAATGTAATGGAAGTGTATTGAGGAAAAAGGGATGCATGAAAACAAAGGAAGAGATGAGTGCAGGGCTTGGATGGGGGGATGGATATGTGTGGGGATGTGGCCTGAGGTTTCATGTGAAGTTTCACTTTGTTTGGTCACTGTATGGAGACTGAAAGTTTCGTCTCCTGAAACTGAATTCGTTTGAATGGGGTCAGAAATGAATGGAAGTAAATGTGGGGAAAAAGGGATGAGTGAAAAGCAAGGAAAAGACGAGTGCTGGTCATAACTGACCGCGTTTGTCTCTTGGGTGAGTTGGCCTGAGGTATCACATGAAGTTTGGTGGGTTTCGGACGAAGCGTGTCCAAGCAGGACGATCTGAAAGTTTAGCCCCATTCATTGTCTATAGCATTTCTGCCATCTTTGTTGGCGAAAAGCGTCGCCACAGTCACTCAAAACGGCAACAAAAGTAATAGCACACCTTAGGCTGCGGAGCCGAACGTTTTGATATATAGGTCGCCTGGGTGCACGCTACGGTTCGAGCCGCATTAAGTGTGATGGAAGAATAATAAATAAAGAAACTGTTTAGAGGTGAAGAATAACATGGGCCTTCAGCTCCTATTCCTTTCAATGGACAGACCCATAATTAACCTTGATCTGTGTCTGAAATTATGCCTTGGTGAGTCCTTGGATTTCAAGAAACTGGGCCTGAAAAGTCCTGGGCCTGAAAAGTGTTTAGGAAGGGGTGGCCCCTGCGTGGGTCTCGCTCCAACCTGACCTTTACAGTGAAACTGTCTTCATCTCCATATTAACAAAGTAAAAAAATAATTAATTAAATTAAAACTTTTCTCATGTGTTTTCACTACTATTTTTTCTATTGCGGCATTTCATTACTAAAATCTGGCACTGTACTAAGGGTTGGACAGTATAACACTATTTTATTGTTATTGTGATGATGTAGTATGTGAAATGTTGAATACAAATTTAATCCTGTTTTGATCATGAAATTTTGGCTGATGATTAATTGCCACATAAATAATTTGGGGTGGACAATATGGCAAAAATATACTTCAGGAAATTTTCACCATGCACTATTTATTTGTTTTATCTGAAATCTGATTATATTCATTGGTGAAGCTTCTGTGTAATTTTGCATAAAATGTTTTTTGTGTTTTTCTGAGACTTAAAAATTAATAACTTCTACTTATTAGCCATTTGGCCCGGATATTGAATAAAAAATAGTCGCCTCTTTGCAGAGTATTGTATCTCCTCTGTATTTGACTCTAACCAATAGGAGCTTGTTCTATACCATAAAAGTAATCTTCTTTCTTAACTTTAAATATATGCAAAGATCTGTACTTTACAGCCCTGCTAAAGCAAGGTTTTACTGAACTATTAAACTACATATTTTCTCTCTGACTGTCCAAGTACCCCAAAAGCAATTTCAGTATTTAAATACTCATGTACATCAACAACAAGTCAAGTTCGAGAACATGTTTTGCAGAGACTTTTTTACTCCTTGGGTTTCTTCAGAGCAATATCCTATTCTAGCCCTTGGTGGTGCAGTGGGTAGTGGCGCTGTTGCCTCACACCTCCAGGGTTGGGGGTTTGAATCCGGGTCCTGGTCTTGTGTGTGTGGGAAGTTTGCATGTTCTCCTCGTGGTCAGGTGGGTTTCCTCCAGGGTCTCTGGGTTTCTCCCTCAGTTCAAAGACATGCGCGTCAGGTGAATTGGGGATTCTAAATTGACCGTGTGTGTGTGCCCTGCGGTGGGCTGGCGTCCCACCCAGGGTGAGTACCTGCCTCGCGCCCGTTGACCCCGGGATAGGCTCCGGGTACCCGCGACCCTAGTAAGGATTACGCAGTTACAGAAAATGAATGAATGAATAAATATTGTATTGTTTTGCTCTTGAATGGGTTCTAGCAATAGTCCGACTTACTGAGTGCATTAAACAAGGCTGAAACAATCAGTACCTCTCTGATCCTCTACATCCCACAGTGATCTTACTCATCAGAGAATATGCTAAATGCTTTGTACACAATTCTTGGTGTTATCTATGCACGTTCAGATCGTCACTGTCGGGACATAACCTCCAGTCGACAAATGCCAGATTCCATTTGTTAGAATTTTATGACGAACCAACCAATAAAAATGCTGCAAAATGACTTGGAGCAAAACCTTGTAACTTTTACTGGGTGTTTAGAATGTTTTTCCCTTCTCCCATAAAATGACTTTGGATCTGTTTGTATCTTTTAATTGTTTATTTTGAGTTAAATGCTTTAAATGCATTGCGTCACATAAAAGATTAAAAATAGTTTCTCATCCAGATGAGGTGTTAAGTGTGTGTAGTAGATATTGACCAAGTTCTGATTCTTTGCAGGCCCCCGAATGTGAGCGCTGATGGACCGGATGAAGATTATTAAGAGGCGTTTGTCTATGAGCCTGCGCAGTGCTCGCCCAGTGGACGAGAATCTGTCAGAGCTCACAGAGCACACAGCACCGGAGGAGGCGCCAGCATCGCAGGAGAATGGTGAGAAAATACTCTCGTTTGGAGTGAATAAGTCAGTATTAGGGAATAGCTAACCTCTGCTGGTAAGGCTACATGATAAAATAATAGTCACAGTTATTCTGCTTAGTATTCAAATCACAATTATTTATCACAGAAATTCGGCCAATTTAGGAACAAAGCAGTTTATTACATTTGAGCCTGTCAGTATAGAATTTTTAAAATCAGAATAAGGTTGGTCCTTTTTAAAGTTGCAATTTTACAAGTTTGCCATGTTTCGTTACTAAAGTCATAAAATGTTCATCGAACATCTTATTTTGTGGGCTTTAATCTTTTCTATTTGATTGCATACGGTCATGTCACAATAGTTTATACTTTTGTTTATTGTACAGAATTACATGCCACTATATTATGCAACCAAATAGAAAAGATTTAAGGCTACTTAACATATTTAAACATATTTAACGTAATGATTATGAATTAAGTTCACCAATATCGTAGTCTGCTATCTTTAACTAGCCGAAGAAGCCAAAAATGTATTTTTATTAGGACTTTGTTTATCCTAACCATCTACATAACCATCTCTGTAGCTCGAGTAAGTGTAGCGTGTCATCAGCATTATCACTAGCTTGGAAATTTTCAAGCTACGGTTGACACTGCCAAATAAAATCAAACCTTTTTGTCATGTTACATATTTTGATGTTCAGACTCACAGACTTGAGGTAGGACAATATATTGGTGGATAATCTGACACGTTGGGACTTAGTCATTCTAACCAATGGAAAAGCTCACTTAGCCATATCTACCTAGATGCTACAGAGGAAAAAAAATTTAATAGCATCATTTTCTTTATTGCATTTTTGTTTAAACGACAGACATGTATGTTTTCAGTTCCTAGAAATCTCCGAACCCCTGAGGCTTCCCCTTTGTGGATATTTGATGCTTGAAGTGTGGAGAACACTTGCACAGCACGGCACGGCACATGGAACAAAAATTTCAGATCGTTTAAGATTGTTGCTCAAATTAATGATCCATGTCTATATCAGATGACTGTGGAGAAGAGTGCCAGCAATATTTTAGACAGCAAAAACTGCAATAAAGAGGGAAAAAAAGAAAACAGTGTTTGAATAAGTAAAGAGAGTGAAGAGCTGTGGGGGATGTAGGCTATAGTTGACAGTAGGGCTGCACGATATGATCAAAATATTAGTATTGCGATTATACTGCTATATACGGATATTGCGATTCCTTTAATCCCTTTCAGTTAGAGGTTCATTTGTACATTGCAGCCTTCCATAATAGCAGTATTGCAGAGATATCGCGATAGACGATATGTTTTGCAGCCCTAGCTGACAGGTATCCTTAAGTGAATTTTTTTCTCTGACACTGCTCCTGTTTTGACCAACAAAAACTCTACCCAGCTCTCCTACAATCGCTTGCCCTTTATGCATTTGTTTCTATTTCTTTTTCTGGCATGTTTCCTGATTTGAGCTTTATGTGTCTGTGTACCCAACTCTTGTATAGCTGTCTTGTCTTTATCTCTCTCTCTCTCTCTCTCTCTCTCCTAAACACACACACACACACACACACACACACACACATATATATATACACATATGTATGTATATATATATACATACATATATATAAAACGTCTCTATTTCTCTCAGAGTCCATGGTTTGCCCCGTGCCCCCTCCTGCATCCCACAGTGCCCCTTCCTTCTTGAGACAGTATGCAGGGGGTTTGGGCCGTGCCGCGATCCGTAGAGACGGCCTGGACCGACCTTACCTCTCCCTTCACCGGACTGGCTCTCTCGGTGACTGTCTTTCCCAAGTGTTTTATTTTTCTGTTTATTTCTCATTTGCATGCCTCTGACTTTCATGTCTTTCTCTGGTTGCCCACTACTGCTTTAGCTCATTGTAAGGTCTTTCCAAATTGCAGAGAATTTGACATTGGAACACATAAGATTTCCTCTTGTCTTTATTGAGTTGGATGTTTAATGTCGAAAATTATGTTCACTTGTGTGGCAGAAGCTATCACTTACGTATTGGTAGAAAAATGAATCCAGAAAAATGTATTACTGATCCTCACTACACCAAACAAATAAAGACAAGAATTTATATAGTTCAGCCCTGGCCTTTAACAGACTGTACTTGGTAAAGCATTTATTCAGATCCAATGTTATTATGCTTTTAAGAAGTAATGTGAACTGTTGAAGACAAATGCACACTTTTTAAAATTGTGATGTTTGGTGTTTGAAGCTTTTTTTTTAGTAATACTAAAAATAATGGGAACAATCACTTACTTAAAACAATTAAAGCCTAAATTACCTTTTTATGTGTCTTGCTAATTAACTGAGTTTATTTTGCAATGGGGACAACTCCGCTATAAAATAATGCTTATAAAAGTCACATTATTAAAGAGTAAGATGAATTAATAAAGTGCAACAGAACATTAATGATCAATATAATGTCATTTATGTATATTAAATATAAGTTTATACAAATTAATATTTACATAATCTAGTGGTAGCTGTAATAGGGGTGTGATTTCAGTCCACATATGTGCATTAAAGTAGTTTATACCTTCTAGTGATAAGAGGAATAAACAAATGTAGATTAGTATTTAACAATTGGTATTACTAAAAGAAAGGGAAATCATGTCATGATTACGTGATCACGGATAACGTCCCCTTTCCTGTATGCAAATGAAAGTCATAAACCTTAAGCCGTCACATTGGTGAGCATTTGCAAAGAGAACTAACACTATTATGTCACGAATGTGTAGTTCAGGGATGCACTAAGTTTGGTGATTTCCAAATGCTGTGTTTTAGAAAGAGAATTACCAAACTGTGCTGGCCCTCCTGGAGTTCATTTAGTCTAGATGTTATGTTTAGGATGATTAAACATGATTCAAATGTATTAACCTCATCCTCACTCCTCAGTCTCCAGGACCGGAGTTAGGCACCCCTGGTCTAAAGCCTATAATTCTAACCCTGGTCCTAATCCTAATCCTAATCTTAACCCTAATGCTGTTTGAGCATTTGTAGATAATACATGGGGGATAATCAAAATAGCCTGTGACTGATTAAGATTATAGTTGACTATGATTAGGTTATCTTTGATTTTAGGCAACAGGCCACTGGTTAGCACTTTTTAAGGCTTGGAGTTAATGAGGTTTTAGTCATACAACGATTTTGATCGTCACAAGTACCCTAATATGATTGTTTTCATGTTTTTAGGCATAGTACATGAGAATGTTAAGATGGGATCAGATGGAGAGAGTGATCAGGCTTCCGGCACTTCGTCAGATGAGGTGCAGAGTCCTGTCCGGGTCCGGATGCGTAACAACCATCCTCGACGGATCTCCAATGAGGTAACAAGGAACTATCCCTGAAACAACACTAAATATTCCTGTGCCTGATTACGTGTGATATAAACTCACATAAAAACATACAGCACGTAGAGGACAGTACTTCAAATTTTCAAGTGGAAAATTAAATCCTTTTTGTAAGTAATGCCTAAGTCCTGCCAGTAATCTGTGATACAAATGTTCCAATATATGTCAAAAAGTATTTAGACACACGCTGCTGACAGAGGTGGTCAATTGCGAACACATGGTTTGTATAATCTCCTTGGAAAAGCATCGGCAAGAAAATGGAATGCTCTCAAACTTGAGCCTGAGGTTACCATGCTTAATGCACCAGCTAGATGCATCAGCATTGGACTGTGAAGTCGTGGAATTCTGGAGGGATGGAGCTCAATCCAAAACCTTTGGGAGTGATGTTCTTGTCCTCACTAATGCTCCTGTAGCTAAATTCAGTCAAAAATGTGCAAAAAAAACCATGCGACTGTTACATTTTAAACTATACATCTAGTAAAATATTATGCAGTCTAACCTTCAACTTATGATTCAAAAAGAACGGTTTGTGTTTCCTGTTGTTTGCAATCTGGATAGCATTCTAAATGCATGATATAGGCTAGTAACCACTTGTATAAAACATCTTAAGTGAATTTTGGCCTTAAGTTTTTCTTTATCCTCAAAAGCTATGTAAACTCTCTGCAGGGAAACGTGGCAAAAAAGTCTACAACTGTAAGTGAATTTAGACCCCAGATAAATTAATGATAAATTAATGATTAATTTTATAGTTTAAATTTAATTGCACATTTACAACTTTAAGTATATCCCTTAAGCAATTAATTTGACATTTTGGCCACAGGTGGTCATACTGAATGGCATTTTTGTACTTGCAAAATGTTGCTGCCCAAAAATATCTTGGCTCCTGAAAAACATATCGCCTGAAATGCCGGTCTAAAGAAGTTGCAGCTAACGAAGTAATTGCATCATAAAATGTCCATATTAAGCTATTGTGATTGGTTTTGATTTGTAATAGTGGTTACTCTGCATTGTTTCAGTAGTGTGATTGTGTCTGGAAATTTCAATTCTGACATGTGCCTTAGACTCCGCCCTGCTGCGCTTATACACAACTTATTGATCAGATGATCAGGGGCCAAGTATTGATCATTTAAAGATTAGATTTTTATGGTCGAGTCACCTCCGTAATGTATGGGAAAGAGAGCAGTGGGGTGAGTCGCATTATGAGTCTATATGGGAGAGATAGTGTTGTGAGCATTGTGACGTAACGCCTATATTGGTTGCAAAGGGACAAAACACAAATGCGGAGAAAAACACGGAGCAAAACACACAGCAGACTCGTAAACACACTTCAAGACACTAAAGCTCAGGTCAGTTATAAAGACATGTGATACTGTTTGTTGTTGTTTAATTAGAAATTAGTAGGAGCCTAGTGGGTAAAACACTTGCCTGTGAACCCGATGACCACAAAGCTGCAGTTTCAAACCCCCCAACTTTTTACCATTGACTCCTTGATCAAGACACTTAACCCTCAGTGTCTCCAGGGGGACTGTCCCTGTAACTAATGATTGTAAGTCGCTCTGGATAAGAGCGTCTGCCAAATGCTGTAAATGTAAAAAAATAATCAGTCCACGAATGCGGCTATATGAGCTTTCAGCCCACACCCCTCCTGTGGTGCAGCGGCACAGCGCCAGGCCCCTGAATCAGAAAAGCGCAGTTCGAATACACGGTGCAAATAGATTTATTGCTTGTTTTACCACAACCTTTTTTTTTTTTACCCATAAAACCAGTGTTTGGGTGTTTCCAAACACTGGTTTTATAGCAGCCACACAATCACACTTTGCATTTTCTTACATAAATGCATCACGTTTTTCTCAGTCTCTCCCATGTTCTTTCTTCCTCTGAAGGACATTAATAAGCGGCTGTCGCTGCCTGTGGATATTCGTTTGCCAGAAGGCTACCTGGAAAAGTTTGCTATGAACAGTCCTCCCTTCGACAAACCCTTGAGTCGGAGGTTACGGCGTGCTTCACTGGTAACACATTTAGTCCATTTCTTTCTCTCTCTCTCTCTCTCCCTCTCCCTCCCTCCCTCCCTCCCTCCCTCCATCTCTGTTTGTCAGTCTCAGCAAGTTATACATATATATACATATGTATATACATAAATAATGAATCTACAGTGTGAAGTAATTTGCTTTTTGCAGTGTTGTGTTTCAGTTCTGGCCTGTTCCTCTTGGTGAATTGTTTTAAACTCTGATGGACTCACAGTTCCAAAATCCTCTAGAAATTTTGAGAGGGGTTCAAATCGGTATTTAGACCGTGCAGAATATGCTGTATTTTGGCTTGATGTTTGTTTTATTGTTTTATCTTTGTCCATCTTCTCCCCAAATTCGGTTTCTTAGATTAAATTTGATTAAATTCTCCTCTTAATATTTTCATTCGAGTACATGTAATGCACTAGTACCATCTGCAGTGAAGCAGCCTCATGTCACGATGCTCCCACTCCCGTACTTTACTGTGGGTTCGGTGTTCTGAGGATCACACACACAGCCTTTCTTTCTCCAAACATGTTCAGCAGTAATGTCCCTGAGAACTTTTGGAAATTGCTTCACCTTCATCACATTTTTGTGTGAAATATTCCCAACCAATAGTAACATCTTTTATCATGGCACTAGGTGTAATTTGCATGAGAATTATTTTATTTTATAATTAATATGTAGAAGCAAGAGTGCAGTTTTGTCATATCTGTCTCTGAAAGTGCTGATTATTTGATAGTGACAGAATTTGTGGTCATCGTTTAAGATAATACTGGTAATACTGTTTTTCAGCATTTTTTATTCTTACGCAAGTGGATTAATTCTATCTAATCTCCTGATTTAGATTCACATAACAAAGAATTGTGTGTGTGTGGGTAGTTTATGTGAATGTTAGTGTCTCTTTGAAGGGGAACATAATATCAGTTTTGGGATGATGCAAATTAACAAAACAAATTAACCACTGATAGATTTGATATTACACTGAATGTTTATTATTATTATTATTATTATTATTAATATTATTACTTATGTATCACCTGATGAATGAATAACTTGAAGGCTGGTTTGACTGGAAGTTAAACGAAAGGATGGTCCCTGGGCACAGTACGGTAAATCACAGACATTCGATACATCGCCCATCCCTGTCTAAATTTGATTTCCCTTATTCTATCTGATTCTTGCTCCAAAGTTAAACACTTATTGACTAAACGTATATTCCTAACTTGAAGTGGTCTTAAGTATATTCTTATTAAATATATTCTTATTAAAATTACCATGCTTTCTACATCTTACTTGTCTAGCCTAATGCATTTCTACAATTTTTTCTTGAATGCATCTACTTTTTCAGAAATGAGTTTTAACAAATGAATTTCTTTATTAGTATATTCAGATCAAAATTCTGATTCAAATCAGATTCTGATACTGACTCCTAACAGGACAAATTTCAATACAATGACAGTCTGAGTTCGTTAAATGAGAGCCACTGTGATAAAGGGCATATTTTCCCAGATCTTTCAAATTAGTGGTAAATTAATTATAAGGCTGCTGTGATGGTTGGTGTGCTTCATTTGTTTTCTGCACCAATATTGTCTCATAATGCTGACAGTGGGCTGTTTGTGTTTGTGTGAGATGAGGAGAGAGAGGGAGAAAGGGAGAGTGAAGTAGATCACATGCTTCGTTTGTTAAGTTGGTCAGTGGAGATGCTGATGATAAGGGACACATGGAATAGAGGGAGCACATTTAGCCACTAGTGGAACTCAGCTGTAGAAGAAAACCTCCGTGTGTGTACAGTACACACACACACATTGTGCTCCTGGGTTTGTATTAGCCTAGTTTCTGTCTCTTCAGTGACCAAAGCTTTTCTTTGTCCAGAAGGCATAAAATAAAGAGAGGAAAGTGTTGGAGACGAGCACAGGCACGGAAAAGCACAGTGTTTAGATGCTGTCTACATCCAGCGTATAATCATTTTTTAAACATTTTTTGTTACAGCTCTTCGTTTGCAAGCTACATCGAAGTCCATTAAACAATATTTTTGTCAGTTAAATTAAGATGAATAATTGACTATTCAAAGCCTTAGAACTGACAGTGTTTTAGACTGTAAATGTTAGCTGGGATATATGGTGCTGAGTCCAAACAAACTGCTTGTTTTACAAAGATGTTTTGTTTTACAAAGATACTACATATCTTCGTGTTGTAATCCCCATAAATTATAAAGAACCAATATTCTCAACATTCTGTGGAAAAAAAAAATCAGCTTTTAATATCCACATAGAAGTTTTTCTGTCAAATAGTTTTTTTTGTTGATGGTCTTTCTATAAGTTCTGTCTGGCTATTGCTTTTTTTAGTAGAATATTCATTCATATTCTCAGGTGTATTAATATTCTCATTAATATTTTCATGTTCATTTTTCCATTGTTCAGTGAAACTCACTTTGTATTGTCCCGTTTTTTAATGGTTTTAAGAAGTGTTGTATCTATGTATATAAAAGACAACATATTGTCGTTATATGGGTATTTTTATTATTATTATTTTTGTGCTGGCTGCACAGGAATGTCATAACATAGATTGGCTTGAAAAAAGGCCTCTATGTACTACACACCCATAATTCTACTAAAAATGTTCCAGTATGTGTACATTACATGCCTTTCACGAGTACACTGTTATTGATGATGATGAACACTGACCCTTTATTCTTTTTGTCTACCACACACAGTCAGAAATTGGCTTTGGGAAACTAGAGACATACATCAAACTGGACAAACTAGGGGAGGTAAGAAAGGACCAACTTAGTGTGTGTAGGTCTGAAGTCTTGTTAACAAAATACAATCAATATTTTTAATTATAATGAATCGTTTTAAGTTTAAAATGACTTGAAGTAAAGGGGGTCCATGAATAGGTTTATTTATAAAAGGTTACTGGAATGGAGTACAACAACAAATGCTCAGATCTTCCAGATATTTCATCTCAAGGAAACACATTTAAGTGCAGTATATCTGTATGTCTTGTGTCTGTTTAGGGAACGTATGCGACTGTGTTTAAGGGGCGCAGTAAACTGACGGACAGTCTGGTGGCTCTGAAGGAGATCAGGCTGGAGCATGAAGAGGGTGCGCCCTGTACTGCTATACGTGAAGGTGAAGCAGCGCCTGCTGTCGCTCGACATTAACCTTAATACAGACAATTAATGTATTAATACGT
Source organism: Brycinus macrolepidotus (assembly GCA_037974445.1). Lineage (NCBI taxonomy): Eukaryota > Metazoa > Chordata > Actinopteri > Characiformes > Alestidae > Brycinus > Brycinus macrolepidotus. The sequence goes on from JBBPCZ010160416.1 coordinate 12,196, forward strand.
GTAAGAACTTGTAGTGTAAATGCCATAATGGATTTTTTTTTTTTTTCAACGTGTCTTTGTTTGTCTCTCCCTTTCTGTCTCTTAAATTTTTTCTCTTTATTTGTCTTTGTTTAGTGTCCCTCTTGAAAGATTTAAAACATGCCAATATTGTCACTCTTCATGACATCATCCACACGGACAAGTGCCTAACACTGGTCTTTGAGTACCTGGTCAGTAGACATACCATCTGTGTGCATCTGTGTGGGTGAATTTGGGTGCTTTTCTAACATATAATTCTGATGAACATTCAGGAGAGGGATCTGAAGCAGTACATGGATGACTGTGGGAACATCATGAGCGTTCACAACGTGAAAGTGAGTAATATTTTCCTGCTCTGTAACTGAAAATCAGACGTTCAAAAACAGTTCACAGTTTGGTTCCCAGGTACATTTTGTTCATATGAAGTGAAGAAACTTATTTCAGAGGGATTTGTTTTTACCCAAACTGTCTCTGACCAAAGTGACCACTTTTTGACAGTGCTCCTGGGACCTGAGACCTATCTTAATGAGCATAGATAGGTGTATAGTAGCCTGCAATATTTGCAGATTGGCTTGTAATCAAATTTTGGGAATGCCTTTAAAGTGTGTTTATGACTTTAAAAGCTGTGTTTATGCCTCACTTGCTGTGGTGGTATTTTCATGTATGTTTTATTATTATAAAATATCTGCTCCGTAGATCTTCCTGTTCCAGCTGTTGCGAGGACTAGCATATTGCCATAGCCGTAAAGTTCTACATAGAGACTTGAAACCACAGAACCTTCTCATTAATGACAAGGGAGAGCTCAAACTTGCTGACTTTGGTGAGTATACGGAGCGCTGTTCTAACAAGACATGGGCGCCGGAGCCATTATATTATATTTTAAAAATCATTCGTTAAGCCCCCCCACTTATCCACCCAGCACTGTTTCCATCACTTCGCCATAAGTAGGGTTTCGAACCATTACGTGAAATATGGAATTGTTCCGTATTTGAAAAATAAAAGAAGTGTTTCGTATTAAACTGATATGTATTTTTGTATACCATGACAGAAAAATTACAGATTAGTCCACTAATGAACATTGCACGATTTGTATGAGGAGCTGCTGCGTGCACGCCTACACCCCCCTCCCCCTCAAAGTACTCCACTACAGCTAGCAACCCCCTACAACCCCCCTGGTTCCAGACCCCCCACCATTGTCCTTCCCCACACACACACACACACACACACACACACACACACACACACACACACACACACACACACACACACATATACATGAAAAATGCTTCCGACAAGCCTATAACAGGACCATGTAAAAACATACACACCCACACAAAAAGACAAATAATGACAAAGTGTATGGAGTAATATAATTAAATTTGAAGTCAATGAGGTCAAAGTAGTCTTGGAACTCCATCATGTTTCCACCCAATATAAGACTATTTACAATTTCTTAGGCTATGTTTCGAATTACATAGATTTCTGTATTTGTAATTGTCTCAAAAAATCCTTTGTGTCAGCAATTCGGCCCCCCCTGTCCTGAGCAGTTTCAACCCTTTCCTACCCCAGCACACCTATTACCTAATGAATTGGATCAAGGATGTCAAGGGTGTAGTAGTTCAGTGCGATGGGTCCCTAGGACTGGAGTACACTGATTTACATGTAGTATTGTGCAAACATCTTAGTTACCTAAGCACATTGTTTAAAACCATCTATCTGGACAATAAGTATGTTTCTGCTTGTAAAAACACCATGTAACATTAGAGCAAATCCACAAACACCAGTGCAGGAAAAATCACCGTGAAGAGAAGAGATGTGTCATGGATTCTGGTGTTGTAGGTCTGGCTCGAGCGAAGTCTGTGCCCACTAAGACGTACTCTAATGAAGTGGTCACACTCTGGTACAGACCCCCTGATGTACTTCTAGGATCAACAGAGTACTCCACTTCTATTGACATGTGGTGAGACATACAGAAATGCATACACAGACATTCTGTACATTTACACTTGAGACATACTAGTGTGTTTTTGTAGTAGTAGTTATTGTACAAAATCGTATAACACTTCTTCACTGCTATACTGCTTCAGCACCAAAGTATTTTTAAAATCTGTGGGGAACACTGTACAAAGTAGCCTGTAGTGTATATTTGTAATAATTGATATATAAAGTACCTTACTGTTTTGTCATTTTTGTCATTTTTAATGCACCCTTGGTCTGTTTGGTTTACTTTGGCTATGTGGCAATCAAATTTGGAGCTAAAACCTTTTAATAACTGTATTCCTTTCTTAGATACAGCCTGTATTCTGATTTTTAATGTTGACAATCCCTCTAAAGTTTTACTTCTGTGACAAATTCTATTAATTCTGTCAAAAAAAAAAAAAAAAAAAACCAACAAAAAAAAACCGTGGTGACTTCATTCTAGTTAAATGGGGAGGTAGATGCATTTCGTCTTTGGTGTCTGTGAGGGTAGGAATTACGGTTTAAACATAGTCATAAACCGAAAGGTGTGATTATGGACAACCTTTATATAGATGGCTATACTTTGGAGCCAGGGCCCGTGAGTTGAGCATAGGGTTTAGCTGTGTTTATGTATATAGAAGGGACCTACTTACTTTATAATGAGGGGGCTACTGTCTGACCTGAATGTAAAGGGTCCGTATAGCTCCAGCTCATTTTTATTTAAAGCCAGTTTAAATCACAAAGTGTAACTTTTCTCTTTTTTTAAATGTATCTCCCATGAAAGTACTTTAGTAGTCAACCTGAAAAAAAGCAGAGACCAGTACTTGGCAGTAGTCAGTTAAATCCTTGTCCATTTTCAATTATAAATATTAAAAGATCAGATCTTTGGGATTTTCTTTCTTTTTTTCAAATTTGTTTGCAATTTTTTTGCTATATAGAATGGCAAACAGTAGGTGCGCCGATTTCTGTCATACTCATCCACAAGCTCACAGTTTTAAAAGACTTAAAAGACGGTGCTTTCTACTCCTCTATCTATCTCTATGGCTATTTTGCTCTCTCTCTCACACTGACCCATTTATCTCTGCGTATAGGGGGGTTGGTTGTATATTCTATGAGATGATCACAGGGCGGCCTCTTTTCCCTGGATCTACAGTGGAGGATGAACTTCATCTCATATTTCGCATACTGGGTGAGAACTGCACTCGTGAGGATTTGTGGTTATTTTGTGTTCATTAGAGCACAATATCAATTTTTCTTGTTCAGTATCAATACTGAAACCAGTTTTGTTAACCATACATTTTTTTCTGAGTTTCAGAGTCAGATCAGATTTTTTTTCCCTGCTGATTTTCTGATGGTACCAACCTGATACAGATACTGAGTTGTAGTATTTCCTTATTATGACCACAGTAGAGTACGTGCACAGTTGGGGATCATTTTTACTCTTGAACATACACATTGCTTTTAAGCAAATGTTATTTTGTACGTTAACCTAATGTAAAAGTGACAATTGTCAAGGGAGGAAATATTTGTAATATTACAAATTAATTTTTACAGTTTATCTAACAAGAAAAATGTATGTTTTGCAAATAACACATTTAAAACAACATAATTAACAATCAGTATTTTATTGAACTAAATATTTCATTTTCAATGTAGCTACCCTTCTCTTCAGTAACTTTTATTGAGTCTTTCATGCACATAATATAACACGTGGCATAGAAATGTGAAAACGTTGAAACGTTGTTTTTCCTTATGCTAAATCTCACGCTAAAAGTATTTTTTTTGGGTTTAAGTAACATGTAGAATTCTTCTGACCCCTTCCTGTATGACTGTTTAAAGAAAGTTGTTTCCAGAAGCTTCTATCTATTATCAAAGGGTTTGATCTTTGTAGTGATCGAAATTTGTCAATTGCAAAAGCATTATATACTTCTGATAGAATGTTGCTATTTTAAAGTTTTCACTATAAATGTATCTTTTTCGACCTAATTTACCTGTAGTAAAAAAAGTTATATAAAAATTATTATACATACCTGAATACAACATATTTCTCACTCCAAACCACACCCTCTCACACTGATCACCTCTTTTTGGGTTAGTGTGATTTACAGTTAGAAAAATGTGCTTTGAAAGAATACATGATCACAATACCAACTTACCTAATATTTATGCACACGATGTAGAGTGTCTTTTTGTAGAGTGCTGTTTACTTTTTTCTGTCTATGTGTGGATATCTGTGTCCACATGTTAATTTTAATGTTTCTCTAGGCACTCCCACTGACGAGTCCTGGCCAGGGATCAGTACCACCGAAGAGTTTAGGACCTATAACTTCCCCCAATATCGTGCTGAACCGCTTGTCAATCACGCACCAAGGTATGTGTGCATGCATTTAGTAACACCAGCTGTCCTTTATATAGTGTCTTTATATTCCGTAGTGACACAAATCAGATAAAAATTTGCCAGTTTTTGGCTTCAGTATATGACATAAATGTAACAGCAGCACTGAGAAATCATGTTATGAGAGGGGAGGAACATTAAACATTGGAAATAGCCCATTTACTTTGTTGGGCTTAAAGGGTTAAATTAAATTAAAAGCTTTTTCCTTCTTCTGTAAGATTACCACTTTGGAGATACAAAGGCAGCGATGATGTGCTTGCAGTCTCAATCTTTTGACTCTTTTCTTTTTTCTTTGCTTACAGGATAGACAGTGATGGTCATGACTTAATTAATCAATTATTACAGGTCAGTCGGTCTTACTTTATACATTGTAAAAAATACATTAAAAACTATATATAAAAAAACAACGAGCCAGTAAAATTACATGAGCCATGTTGACACAATTTATGTGGAAGATTATATGATCATGGAATTATGGATGCCAGTGGAGCAGCAAAGGAGTTTACTGAGTTTTTTTGTGCCCTTCGGGGCCTGGTCTTTGTGTATTCGTAGTTTGAGGCGAGGCGGCGTGTCTCTGCAGAAGATGCTCTCCGACACCTCTACTTCAGGAGTCTTGGAGAGCAAGTGCAGCGACTGTCCGACAGTAAGTTTAAACACTTTCATCTGAATCATGCTTCACACAAGGTGTTTAAAAATGCATGGAATGGTCTGAAAGTGATGATTCCACTGCGTCTCTTTTGGAATTCCATGATCAGTTCTAATTGATTATGATGTTCAATAAAATATGCTCTTATAATATTAAAAAGTGTGAAACACCTCTTTTTCTTCATAGTGTTGAAGCATAAATCCTTCCCGCACTAGATCTTTGCTATTACTAGTTTGATACCCGGCAACATCTCCATAAAAAGATGAATATTCCTACATTACAATCACATATTTGGGGCAGCTGGTGGCCTAGTGGTTAGGCCGTTCGCCCTGCGATCAGAAAGTCGTGGGTTCGAATCCCAGGACTGCTAGTGGCACCTCTGAGGTACCCTTGAGTAAGGTACCGTCCCCACACACTGCTCCC